>ML354661.1:34579-51715 GCA_005239505.1 Nicotiana paniculata | reverse complement strand
GACAGAAACCAGTTGAAACATTGCAGGAGACATGGGAACAATTTAAGGGAATGCTGGTTATCTATCCACGTCATGGTATTTTGGAGCAGATGTTGGGGCAACGTTTTATATGGGTCTGGATGATACTGTTAAGGCAAATGTTGATGCTTCAGCTGGTGGAGCATTCTTGAGCAAAACGTGGAGAGAAAGTCAGATCTTGCTTGATAAAATGGCACAAAATTCAGGATGGACAACAAAGAATGCACCCATTATTCCTGTAGTTCACTCAGTGCCATTCGATCCATCCAATACTATTGTAGAGAACGTGGCCACCTTGATAACGCAGATGAGCATATTAACTAAGAAGTTGGAGGAATCAGAGCAAAAGCAACAGGTACACATCGTGGATACAACCAATGGAGGCTTATGCACATCTTGTATTAGTCAACTATTTGGTAATCAGTGGAATGCAGAATGTGATCACCCTCATTATCCAGAAATCATGAATTATGTGTCGATTTATGGAAGCCAGAGACAAGGGGGGCAGAACTGGGGTCAGCAAGTTCAACCGTATAGACCACCTCACCAACAGCAGAATAGTGGAAATATGGGTGTCATGAGACCACAAGGTAATGCAACACCATATCAGAGGTCACAAGGTTATAACCATCAGAATCAACAACAACCATACTACCCTCCTCAGCATCAATAGGGGGGAAGGCAAGAAGATGGGTTCTCCAGGTTATAAGCTATGATGCAGTAGGTTATTGGAAAAAATGCCAAAATCAGTGAGAGAGTAGATGTACATGATGCAGCTATTAAAAATATTGAAGTACAGTTGGGCCAGATATCTATGGTAGTGAACAATCGTCCTCGTGGAACTTTACCTGCAGATACTCAGGTAAATCCTACGGACCAAGGACCAAGGCAGCTGATGGAAGTGACTCTCCGCAATGGCAGGGATTTAGACTTAGAACTGGAGAGAGCTCGTGAAAGTAGGCAGGCCGAGACACTGGTACCCATGTAGATTGAACTTGATGATTCAACAAACTTGACCAAGGTAACAATGCAACCTACTGAAGGAGAACCCAGTGCACAGAGTGAGAATGAAAAAGAAGTGGAGATAGCCCAGGAGCCGGTAGTTGAGGTGGTGGCTGAGAAAGAAAAGTCCCAAATCACTGGGAAAAAGAGACCGCCAGCTCCATTCCCTCAGAGGCTGGCCAAATACCAAAAGGATGAACAGTACAAAAAGTTCTTGGACATGCTAAAGAAAATACAGGTAAATATCCCATTGATTGATGCGTTGAAGGAAATACCTGGTTACGCTAAAATGATGAAGGACTTGATGTCCATAAAATTTGACTTCCAAGATCTGCCTACTATCACCCTTACTCAGACTTGTAGTGCGGTGGTGACGCGTCCTATTGCTGAAAAGTTGTCTGACCTAGGGAGTTTTACAATTCCTAGTACCATTGGCAACTTAGCTTTCGCTAAAGCTCTATGTGACTTGGGGGCTAGCATTATTCTGATGTCGCTAGCCATATATAAAAGACTGGGGATTGGTAGAGCCAGACCAACTTCAATGTTATTACAGCTAGCTGATAAGACGGTAAAGAGACCGTCAGTCATTCTGGACGATGTATTGGTGCAAGTGGGGAAGTTTGTGTTCCCTGCTGATTTGTGATACTAGATTGTAAAGTGGATGAGGAAATTCCCATAATCTTGGGAAGGCCATTCTTGGCCACAGGCAGAGCTCTCATCGATTGTGAGACTAGTGAACTTAAGATGAGGCTCAATGATGAAGAAATCACGTTCAATGTGCAGAAATCTATGAGGCGACCAAGTGAGTTCGCCAACTGCTCTCTTATTAATGCTGTGAACGTGATCCCGGAAAAAGATGATGCATCCCTGGTTGTGGGGGACCCTTTGACTGAATGTTTGAAGAATCTAGATGATATGAACGGTGAAGAACTGGCAGACTGGGTGTTAGCACTTGAAGGAAAAAGGGTGTGTCCAAGGGCTCTCGAGTTTGAGTCATTACACTTAGAGAAAAGAGAGAACCCGCCGGCCAGGTCATCTGTTGAAGAACCACCCAGGTTGGAACTGAAATCAGAGGATGTCGATGTGGTAGAAAAGATACTAGAGTTAACCAAGGACATTGATGATACATATTTTGTTGAATCTAGTGTCATTAGTGTTGAGGATGTTGGTACACACTCCAACCATTTTTTCACATTGTGTTTAAATGATGATATGAAAATAGAGTCATCCGAACCACCTGAGGAGCTATGGAATAAGGAACAAGATGCTTACATTCTGGAATTCTTCTTGCCAGAAAGTTTGGAATAAACATCTCATCGAAAGGCCAAGAAGCGCAGATTACTACATTGTTTCATTGGTCCAGGAAAATTCGTTCCACCACCCCAGGAGCATGATCATAGAGTAGAATCAAAACTTTGGGTCCAATTCATAAGTTCAAAGTGGAGGCATATAGTGATTCAAGCATTTGTTCGAAGGAGAATGGAAAGCAAAACTAATGGAAAGGATGTCGACGCTACTTGAGCAGGAAGTTTCTTGCACCTTACTTTTATTTCTTGTTTTGTCAATATGTGTTGCACTGAGGACATTGCATGATTTAAGTGTGGGGTGTTATGCATATTTGTTGTGGTTTGTTGTGTTTAGTGTGTTTCCTTGATAGTATTTTTAGCTTTTCTTGTTAGTAAGTTTTTTTTAAACTTTTGTAGCTTTTTCTGTAGTCTCTTTATTTTAGGTAGAACAATTTTTTTTTTTATTATAGAAATATGTGGACTCTTCCCGGCGATGGATCTCCTAGAAAGTTTTCTTGAGGGAAGTAAGTCTAAAGAAAATAACAAAAAGATTTTTTTGTTTTAGGTAGTGTAGTAATTCCCCCTTGGTTTTTATTTGGACCACGGTTCTTTTCCAAGGGTTTTTAATTGAACCGGGTGTAGGTGGTTTTTAATTTTTAGGAGTAGTAACCACATGGTTGAGAAATTAATTATAGCAATATCTCGGAACTTTGTGATGCCTTGAGAATAGTCAGTACTTTGGTTGTGACGCTTAGGCTCAATTTTTTGACTCCAGGATGAATACCTTAAATCGTGGATGCTTAAATTTTCTTAACTGCTTTGACTGGAGTGTCGTGATAGATCCAATCCTGAGTGAGTTATGTGCCAAGTGTGTGTGAGGTTTGTATGTTATTCTGTGCATTGCATTTGATGTCTAGAACTTGCCCTGTGTGTGTGCAAAGCAAAATAGTAGTTTTGTTTAGTCTTGGAAGTGATATAGGCATTTCTTTGTTGAGCTAGCTATGTATATTTTACCCACCTAATTGTTATGCATCGTAGTTAACCCCGTTGAGCCTATAATCCTGTTTCTTTGGCAACCACATTACAAGCCATACCCCTTTGTTTGAATCGATCATATATTTGAACCTTGTCACCTCTCGTAAGCACTAGAAATGTGATGAAATATGGAAAAACTAAAGTGTGGGGTGGTAGGTTGGTTTTTGAGGGGAATAATGAAGGAAAAATGTGCACTGTTTTGAAAAGTAAGAGTCACTTGAAAAAAAAAGAGAAAAAGAAGAAAAAAAAAAATAGAAAATAAATAGTTGTATTGTTGTGAAAGAAAAATATATATGTGGTGACTCTTGATGTAATTGTGCTTAAATAAGTATGGGGTAATAACATTGATGTGAAGGTGGAGTTTGGCTTAATATAATTTTGAGGTTGAAAGCTAAAGTATATGTATTAAAGTGCTTGAGGAGGTGTAGTCATTCTTATATCTAAATATATCCTACCAGTCCCGAAGCCTACATTACAACCGAATAAAGTCCTACTTGATCCTAGACTGAATGAGCTCGATGAGTAGATTAGTACACTACGGNGACTATTGAGGCGAGGATGTCACACCTTTGTGCTTAAACTATTTTAAAAATTCTTGGTATAGCGTATTAAGGGATTTGCTTAATAAGTTGTGTACATGAGTGTAGTTTGATTGCTCGAGGACGAGCAAATGTTTAAGTGTGGGGTGTTGATATGTGGCTAGAATTCATGGTTTAACACATTAGATGCCTTACATTTTATGTGTGTTAATGATGAAAATATACTTCGTATGTTCCTAATGGAGTCTATTTCATGTGTAGGTGAATTGGAGATGGAAGCCGACGTAAATGGATGCATAAACGTCGAAAATACGCTCAAGAGTCGAAAAGAAGTGAACCGGGCTATAGCCGGGCGTTTGGGTTGTAAAGTCTGGTCATACCAGGCTATAGCTGAGAGTTTGGTCTATAAAGCCTGGTAGGACCAGGTGTTTGGGGGGTGTTTGAGCCCTAACGCGAGGCCTGGCCAGGATTTATCCAAGCGTTTGGGCCATAAAGCCTGGTCCATGGTCTGGTCAAATCTGAGTTTTGAAGATTTTAATAGTTTCCCGGTTTGAATAGAAGTTTCCTACACGTTTAGGGTTTGTACTAAACATATAAATAGACCCAAAAACACATCTTGAAGAGGGGGATTCCATTAGAGACAAGAGAAGCCTGTGGAATACTAATCAGCAAAGCAAAACATTGATTTCTACATCTTTTATTCATTACATTGTAGTTTAATTATGCAAGTTATTTTGAAGTTGATTATTATGAGCATGATTAGCTAATTTCCTTAATCTAGGGTTTTGGTGGAACACGTTGGGGGATGAACTTATTGTGATATTAGTATAGCGTTGATTGGTTGATTAAACTCTATTTGTTCAACTACGTTCTTGGTGAAGTTGATTGAAGGGCCCTCAATTAGCTGTTCCTATTTATTATGTATCTACTTGAGAGAGAGCGCATATTTAGGTAGTTGTTTGAACAACATCACTCCCGGAGTATAGACTAAAGTCATAGCCGAGGGTTTAGAAGTTGGATTAGAAATAATGATACTTCGGGGGCAATCTAAAGTGAACTGTAATGCAATCTAGCTAGCGTAACTTGAGAGAGTGCGTCTAGTAAATTATCATAATTACTTGAGAGAGATTTGTGGTAGATAGAGTGTTCATGATTGATAGAGACAATTAATCAAACTATAAGAAGTATCTGAGAAGGAAGTTCACTGACTGGGGAAACCATAACCTTAGATCTTTATTATAATTGTTTCCATCAGATTGTTAGTTAATCGGTAGTTTATTAATTTTGTCAGTAGAAATAGTAAAACATCACCAATTGATATTCAAAAGTCTTGAGAAAATTTATTAAGTAAATGTTTTGTATTTTGACGGCTTGATTGATACGTAAATTCTTTGTGGGATCGACTCTAGGCGTAATACCCCGGATTATATTTGCAGCGCCCGTTTGGTCTTTCTATAATACATAGTTGTGCGTGATCAAATGTGCAGGGGGATCTTCCGAGGTTCTGCCTCGTATTCCCAAAAGTAAATATGTAGGGGGATTTCCCGAGGTATCTCCTCGTAATCCCAATAGCAAACACACAGCTCGAATCAATGGAAAACAGTAATTAACAACAAAATTTCTACAATTAAGGCTGATATAAATCAAGGATGGAATTTAACTAATTATGATGCACAAATTTCAGATAAGCATTTAAGACACGTAGACATGCGATATTAGACTAAACAAGATAACTACACATGCTGGTATAACTTAATTAAGATGTAACAGGCTACTAGTAAGTGAAAAACCGAATTTTATAATAATTAGCCCGTGTACGCACTCGTCACCTCGCGTACACGACACTCACATATCACAGAAGTATCACATCAATACCAAATCCTAAGGGAATTTCTCCCACACAAGGTTAGGAAAGCCACTTACCTCGAGCCAAGCTCAATCAATCAACAAAAACGCCTTTCCCTTGATTTTTCAACTCCGAATGGCCCAAATCTAGCCAAAACAATTACATGCTATCAATACAACTATAATAAACTAATCTAATTAATGAAATCAAGACTTTAACAAGAATTTTGAAAATCGCCCCAAAAAGTTGACCCATGCCCACGTCTCAGAATCAGGTAAAAGTCACAAAATACGAACACCTATTCACCCACGAGTTCACTCGTACCAAAATTACTCAAATCCGACGCCAGAATCTCAATCAAAACCCAAAGTTTGGTTGAAGAACTTTTCCCATTTTTTCCAAATTTCTCAACTCAATTCTTAAATTAGAAGATGAAATAAATGATAGATTAGTGGAATATAACCAAAACGAGTTAAGAATCATTATCCAATAGTTTCCTCTGGAAATCCCTCGAAATCTCGTCCAAATCCAAGCTCTCTATCTCAAGTTTTGATAAAAAGGCAAAACTCTCATTTTTGAAATATAAACTGTTGCCCAGGTGAATCCTTCTTCGTGAACGCGACCCCACTCACGCGTTCTCTTTGAACAAATAACTACTGGCAAAAATCCCTCCTTCGTGAATGCGAGTACACTCTTGTGAATGCGTAGCTTCCACTGTCTTCTCCTTCATGAACGTGGGACACTCATCGCAAACGCGTAGGCTAAAAGCCTGATGACTCCCCTCCATGGACCAGCTTCTCTACGCAAACGCGAGGTCCCTATCGCGAACGCGTAACCTAAGTACCTCAGAGCTTCATGAACGCAGACCTACATCACGAATGTGGAGGCCAAATTCCAGAAACACTCAAATTTCCTCTACGCGAATGCGGGAGAACCTTCACGAACGCGTAAAAGGAAACCAGACACCAGCAAAATCTGATGCTTCAGCTATAACACCAAGTCCAATTCTAGTCTGTTAACCATACAAAACTCCTCCAAGGCTCCTGAGACCTCAACCAAATGTACCAACAAATCCTAAAACATCATACGAACTTATTCGAGCCTTGAAATCACGTCAAACAACGCTGAAAACATGAACCGCACACTAATTCAGACTTAATGAACTTTGAAACTTCAAACTTCTACAACCGATGCCGAAACCTATCAAATGATGTCCGATTGAACTCAAATTTTTCACACAATTCATAATTGACATCATGTACCTACTCAACCTTGTGGAATCAGAATCCGACTCCGATATCAAAAAATCCACTTCCGGTCAAACTTCCCAATAATTACCATTTCAAGCCTAATTCAGCTACAGACCTCCAATTCACAATCCGGGCACTCCTCCAAGTCCAAAATCACCCAATGGAGCTAGCGAAACTGACGAAACTCCATTCTGGAGTTTTCTTCACGCAATTCCAACTACGTCCAAAATCCTTGAACTTAAGCTTCCGTTTTAGGGACTAGGTGTCCCAAATCACTCCGAAACCAAAAATAAAACCTCCCGGCAAGTCACATGAGCAGAAAAAGATATGGAAAAATAGTAAATAGGTGTTCGGGGATAATACTCTCAAAACAACTGGCATGGTCGTTACATTCACTTATTATTATTGATATTTACATGGTGGAATAAGGGTGGATAGTGTTGTACGATGGGATCGGGTTGCGCGCCACAATTATTTTGTTTCTTTTTGTATTCCTTATTGTACTGTGTTGGCTTCGGTTCTTTGATACGAGACTTTGAGGATTGATTTGTGTTCATTGATTACTGCCTTGCCGTCATTTCCTGATTTATTTTCCTATTACTATTATTTTGATGAATTGATTTTTAAGATGAAATTACTACGCTGAGTCATTATCTCATATCCTGCTGAGTTGTTAGTAACATAACAATTTTAGATAAAATAATTAGTAACATTCGTAGCTTATGTGACTCTTATGTTAATACTTGTCGTTTCATTCAGTACCTTACCATTTTTAATAGTGGTTATATTTCACTTAAATCGATTTCCCAACTTAATCTCCTTACCTTATCAGATGTTTCTACTTTACTTGAAAATAAATTGTTATTATGTTTTAATTTAATAAAATCTATATTCAATCAGTAGCTTACTCGATGCTTTAATTTATTTGAAATGTTATTTTTCTTCACCCAAATGTTTCTACAAATAAACTCATTTTCTCATTGATTTCCTGTTTGGTTCAGAAACTGAAATTTTGCTTTATTATATATGAATAGGTTCCTCGAATAATATTGTTTTGCATTTTGCAACGATACTATGTACCTGGTCGTACAAGAGTTTTGCCGTGCGAAATTGTTTTGAAAAAAAATGTGGGCACAAGATGGCATGTGCATAAAATTTGGAAATTATGACTGTGATGACCCAAAAGGTTATCCCGTATTTTCTAGCTAATTCTGTGTTCTGAGGTCAAGAAAACCTCCTTCTATCTCACATCGATTTGTGTGCGCAGTCTGGACGTGTAGCCGGGAAGCCTTTATGTGAAAAAACTGATAAAAATGATAATTTTGTATTAGAAATTTGAATAAAGTTGACTTCGGTCAACGATTTTGGTAATCGGACCCAGACCCGGACCCAGACCCGTGATTTGACGGTCCCCGAAGTTCCGTAGAAAAATATGGGACTTGGAAGTATGCCCGGAATCGAATTCCGAGGTCCCAAGTCCGAGAAAAGAATTTTTAAAGAAAATTGTTTTCTGAAAAATATAAAGGTTTTTAAAAACAAAATTTGAGGTAAAATCTGTGATAAGGGGCCCGTATCATGGTTCTGAAGCTCGGTACAGGTTCGATATGATTTATATGTGTGATATGTGAAATTTGGTAAGAAACGGACTTAGTTTGACGTGATTCGGACCTTAAATGCAAAACTTAATGTTTATAGAAGGTTTGAGGAATTTCATGGATTTTTAGTTTTATTCATCGTTTTAGTGTTGTTTTATGTGGTTTGAAACCTCGAGCGAGTCCGTGATAGGTATATGACTTGTGTGTGTGGTTGGACGGGGTCCTGGGGGCCTCAGGTATGTTTCGGATGCTCATCGGGTGATATTAGAACTTGGAAGACAGCTGAACCGTTGCTAGTTCTGGTGTCTCGCACCTGCGATGGACCTTCCGCAGGTGCGGACTTGTCCCAATCACCCAGTCCTCGTATGTGCGGCCAATTGACCGCAGGTGCGACCGCATGCCTTTTAGTGGGTTTTCGCACCAGTGATGGTATTTCCGCAAGTGTGATCCCAGGGGCGCATGTGCGGAAATTTCTGGGCAATTATATCAGATTCGAGGGCTTAAGCCCATTTTCACCATTTCGAATTTTGGAGCTCGAGAAGGGCGATTTTTGAAGACTTTTGCACCTGGGTAACTTGGGTAAGTGATTTCTAACCTACTTAGATCAATTTCCATGATTCCTAACTTAAATCTGGTCCTTAGAATTTGAATTTGGGTGGAAGATTTGGGAAAAAAATTGATAAACTTCATAGAATAAATTATTGAGTTTTGATCGAGTTTTTGATCTCCGATTTGAGAGATTTTCATATGTTTAGACTCGTGAGTGAATGGGTGTCTGGAAAATATAATTTTTACCCGATTCCGAGACGTGGTCCTAGGGAAATTTTTGGGCGAATTTCCTAATTTTGCGTATTAGCTTCGAACTTATTAGTTATTTTGTTTCCTTGAGTTGATATTCACACTACGCAATCGAATTTTCTAGATTTGGGTCACCTGGAGTTGGATACTCGTGGCAAGAGCGTGGTTTTGAGTTGATTAGCGTAGTCAAGGTAAGTGTCTTTCCTAACCTTGCGTAGGGGAACTACTCCTTAGGATTGAGTCTTTTATGTTGATTGTAATCCGCGTACGCGAGGTGACGAGTGCGTACTCAGACTTATTTGCAAATAGATTTCCCTTTAGGGACTTTAGGTCCTTATGTTCCCCGTATATGAATTGAAGTTGTTATATCTGAATTCTTGATTTCTAGTTTCATCTGTTCCTGCTCAAATTAGAAGTGCTTGCCTAGAATTCCTTGTTTCTTATTTGATCTTAATTGACTTAAATGAAGACTTTGCCTTTCGTACCCTTATACTATATCTTCCTTCATACAATGCCTATGTAACTAAAACTAGTATAATCTCGCCCAATAATTTTCTAACAAGTAATTGGAATATCTATACGTTGGTGTCAAGCATGCCCGTGAGTCGTATATTGTGATTTAAATGGATTTCCTTTAAGTACTAGTTAGGTTTAATTGATGACCGCCCATGTTGATGGTATTTCTTTGATGCTTCCTATTTACTGAGCATTTGTTCAAGCTGAGTTTATTTGGCGAAGATAATTGTCTAAGTGAGATTGGTTATAGCTGATTCCCTTACCGGGATGATTTGGTTTCTTGGTTGCGAACTTGAATAGATAGAATCGTTGTTATATTTGCCTTGTTTTCCCCTCGTTATGCTGTTGCTCTTGTGCTTGGCATTCCTTTCACTGGCTACTTCTTATTAGTGAGTTTTTACCATTTTGTGATTTAAGTCTTTGTATTGATTTGCTAATCGCACTTTGCATTTGGTCTTGTTTGCTTTTGCGCCGGTTGTGGCAATATATGTTGTTTCTATCGCATTCTGGTTGTTTTCCTCAGTGGCTGCATTGCATATTTAAATTGGGACTACGGACCAAGATCCAGGAGCTTTCCCCTGTACTGCATTGCATATTTAAATTGGTACTACGGACCGAGATCAGGGAGCTTTCCCCCTGTACTGCATTGCATATTTAAATTGGGACTACAGACGGAGATCCGGGAGCTTTCCCCCTGTACTGCATTGCATATTTAAATTGGGACTAAGGACGGAGATCCGGGAGCTTTCCCCCTGCACTGCATCGCATATTTAAATTGGGACTATAGACGAGATTCCGGGAGCTTTCCCCCTGTACTGCATTGCATATTTAAATTGGGACTACAGACGGAGATCCGGGAGCTTTCCCCCTGTACTGCATTGCATGACAAATTCTGAGTTGCGGACTGAGTTTGGGTGGTTTTATCATTGAGGATATTTGGATCGAAAGATATATATATATATATATATACAAATTGAAAAGTATAGCTGAAAAGCAATCATCTCCAGGAAAAATTATGTCTGAAGGACTTCTATTTCGAAAGTATATTGAAAAGTATTTGTCTTGAAAAAAAAATGATATTTGAAAGCGCAGTATTTGGGAAAGTATATTTGAACGCCACGTATTTTTAAGGGACTATGTTTTAAAGATCTATTTATAAAATATATAAATATACATTCAGAGGAAGTATGTTTCAAAGAAGAAATTTCTCTATTCCGAAATGATTATATCTTTAAAGCTTTTGAAATAAACTCACATTTTAAAGGTTTTCACTCGAAGGTTTGACCAGCTTTATTGAGTTTATTGGCTAAGGCCTGACGTGAATAAATTGATGCAGCGCTGAGTTGCTAGTGTTTTATTTTGTTGTGATTCCCGACATTTGGATTGCATTCTTTCTATTTTCTTTGCGTATTTCTATTATTCTGTCCGTTGATCGTAATTATTGATTTTTCTTCCGTATTATTCGATCGTACGTTAATTATATCAAAAATCTTTAGATAGATATTATATTTCGGTCATTTGTACATTTATGTCTTCTTACTTATTAGACCAGTGGTGTCTTGACTAGTCCACGCCACTACTTCACCGAGGTTAGTCTTGATACTTACTGGGCACCGCTGTGGCGTGCTCATACTACACTTCTGCATATTTTTGTGTGCAGATCCAGGTTATTGTTGTTAGTAGCTGCGCAAATCATTTTTGAGGAGACTCAAGGTAACCTGCTGCTGCGTTCGCAGGTTTCAAAGTCTCCTTCCTGTTTTATTTTTATTCAACTGTACTTACTTATTCATAGACAATTGTATTCAGATTTGGTAGAAATATTTCGTAGAGCTTATGACTTGTATTTACCGAGTTTTGGGAAATTGTAAACTCATTCAAGATTTCTATATCGAGACTGTTATAATTCCTTTATTATTGTAGTTGTTCAATGGAAATGTTAGGCTTAACTAGTCCTTAAGACTAGGTGCCATCACAATACCCAACGGAGGGAAATTTGGGTCGTGACAAGATGGTATCAGAGCCCTAGGTTCATAGGTGCTACGAGTCATAAGCAAGTTTAGTTGAGTCTTAGGGATCGGTACGGAGACGTCTGTACTTATCTTCGAGAGGCTACAAAACTATTAGGACAATTTCACTTCCTTCATTCCTATCGTGCGAGTTTATTGATTTTGAAGTTTAAAATTATCGTTCCATTCTCTCACCGATGGTGAGGATTCGAACGACGGTTCGTGATGATGTTACCCCGAAGCAAATGTCACAAGGGTTAGAGACAAAGGCCAACGAGGAGCACGCGCCGCAGTTAAGATGCCTACCAAAGCAGCCGTTGAGGAGTCGCCAGTAGTTCTAGTTGGGGGACATGTATAGGGGGCGTCTGTTACTATCTCGGACTTCAGGAGACCTGAGCGCAGTTTTGAGTACAATTGGTAAATCGACTCCGACAGGGTTGATGTTAGTGCATCATTTGCTTCACAGATAAGGGGAGAAGTTCAGACTTCCACCGTCTACACTCTAGAGCAGCAAGATCATATTGGTCATGTTCCAGTTATCATGGAAGCAAAACATGTGGTTTCAGTTCAGCCCGTGGTTAGGAAAGCAACATCGGAGGAAGAGCACCTTGGGATTTAGAGGTACTCGGAGTACCACCTTTCTATATTTCAGTGGATTGGCGGTGGATAATGCCCAGGGTTTTCTGGAGGAGTGTCACTACGTCTTCGTACTTCGGGTATTGTGGAGACGAGCGGGATTACTTTTGTCACGTCTCAGGTCCAGAGTAGTGGGTAGATCAGTGGTGGTGGCATATGAGTTGGGGTAATCTGGCCGAGTTAGCTTCACTAGCATGGATTCAATTTTCGGAGATGTTTTGAGGGAGGTTGCACCTTAGTTCCTTGGAATGTTCAGCTCCCGGAGTTTGAGCAGTTACGTCAGGGCACCATGTCACCATTGGAGTACGCCGTCAGATTTAGTGAGTCGGCCAGTTATGTACCTCAGTTGGTTGCTTCAGTTAGGAGGCGAGTCCGTAGATTCATTTAGGGACTCATGCATGATATTCAGTTCAGCAGAACTCGAGAGTTAGAGTCGGATGCCTCATTTCAGCAGGTAGTAGGGATCGCTCGCTGGTTAGAGAGCTTGTGGGACCGGGAGCGAGAGGACATACGAGATCGGGAGTGAGGGTTCAAGGAGGCCTCGTAGATTGGAGAAATCCACTAGTCCTTTATATGGAAGCAGGGTACCCCCACAGTAGAGGTTTCGTGGGTCAGCCAGTTCAGTTTGCATTACCACCTTCGCATGGGAGCTTTTAAGGTACTCATGGGTCTTAGAGGATCCGTATTGTATGTTTTCCACAATCACATCGGCAGAGGGATTTTTTTCAGTGTGGATATGTTAGCCACACGGTGAGAGATTGTTCAAAGATTCAGTTAGGTGTGTTATAGCAGGGTATTCAGGTGGATAGAAGGCGCCCAAGAGGGGGAGGCCCGACCCGTTGATGTGTTGCATATAGTAGGCTAGAGGCCGTCGTGCCAGATATCATCACCCAGGTATGGCTTGATAGCAAAGTGGGGTACCATTGTATTTCACTATAGTCCTGTTGGTCAGGACGAGTTTCCATTATATGTTGTTTCATTTATGAGTGAGTTTCATGCGTTGCACTCTATTTTTATGCTTGCTCCTGTTGGGAGATTCTATGAGTAGTATCCCGTGTCTATCATTATTTTATTCATCCTTGATAGTGGTGAAACTGGAAGTGAGTCATGTCGTCCTTCGTGGTAAGCTTTATGTGATTCTACTAAGTATTTTGTTTACGATCTGTGATTTGATACTCCATTGAGATGTGAGTTAAGTGAGCGCTATGATTTTGTTAGGCGAGATGAATTAGCGGGAGATCTATATTGGTATGATATATATTCGACATGTGACATAGAGTTGATGGTGAGACCCTCGTGATTATTTATGATTTGATATGCTTGGACCGAGCTGAGTACCGCGGTGGAATTTTTTTATCAGGATGGAATCCTTGTGATTTGTTCATATGCTTTGCTTCATCCTTGTTATATTGATTTTGATAAGTCAGTATTGATAGAGAGTTCTGCCTATGGGCTTGTTTGATAGTACATTTATATGCTTCTATTTTCATACTCAGTCATTTCGTTATGTGCTTCTTTAGTTTAGCTTGCGGGATGTGTGTCCGGTGGTGTTAGCTGTGACTCGGTGATTCAGGTGTCTAATAATGAGGTCTTCGTGTTTATTTCATCATTATCGGTATTATGGGATTTGGAAACAGAGTTCTTCCATATGTGGGACTAATTGCCAATGTTGATTTGATTTCAGGCAGTTATTGTGATCAAAAGTGCTATTGAGCCTATGTGTGATGTGCTATGTTGTGTGGTCGTGCCTTATGGGCGTAGACCTGAGTTGATGCAGCTGGTTGAGGCTAATGTCGGATATGGATTTAGAATCAGGTCTTTTGGAAATGAGTAGAAGGTGAGGAATTGAGGTATGAGGCTTATAGATGATGATGAGAAGGCTATATGTGGGACGTGGGATCACCCACGTGCGTGTGTTGGAAGTGCGCAATCAGTGATTGGATGAGTTCAAAGTGAATCTTGGCACGTTCGAGGACGAGCGTTTGTTTAAGAGGGGGAGATTGTGATGACCTAAAAGGTCATCCCGTATTTTCGAGCTAATTCTGTGTTTCGAGGTCGTGAAAACCTCCTTCTATCTCACCTCGATTTGCGTGTGGATCCCGAGCGTGTAGCCGGGAAGCCTTTTTGTGAAAAACTGATAAAAATGATAATTTTGTATTAGAAATTTGAATAAAGTTGACTTCGATCAACGATTTTGGTAATTGGACCCGGACCCGTGATTTGACGGTCCCGGAGGGTCCGTAGGAAAATATGGGACTTGGGCGTATGCCCGGATTTGAATTCCGAGGTCCCAAGTCCGAGAAATGAATTTTTAAAGAAAATTGTTTTCTGAAAAATATAAAGGTTTTTGAAAATAAAATTTGAAGTGAAATCTGTGATATCGGGCCCGTATCATGGTTCCGGAGCCCATTACATGTTTGATATGATTTATATGTGTTATCTGTGAAATTTGGTAAGAAACGGACTTAGTTTGACGTGATTTGGACCTTAAATGCAAAGCTTAATTTTTATAGAAGTTTTGAGGAATTTGATGAATTTTTAGTTTAATTCATCGTTTTAGTGTTGTTTTATGTGGTTTGAAACCTCGAGCAGGTCCGATATAGGTTATATGACTTGTGTGTGTGGTTGGACGGGGTTTCGGGGGACTCGGGTATGTTTCGGATGCTCATCGGGTGATATTAGAACTTGGAAGACAGCTGAACCATTGCTGGTTCTGGTGTCTCGCACCTGCGATGGAGCTTCCGCAGGTGCGGACTTGGCCGAATCACCCAGTCCTCGCAGGTGCGGCCAATTGACCGCAGGTGCGACCCCAGGCCTTTTAGTGGGTTTTCACACCTGCGATGGTATTTCCGCAGGTGCGGTCCCAGGGGCGCAGGTGCAGAAATTGCTGGGCAATTATATTAGATTCAAGGGCTTAAGCCTATTTTCACCATTTCGAATTTTGGAGCTCGGGAAGGGCGATTTTTGAAGACTTTTGCACCTGGGTAACTTGGGTAAGTGATTTCTAACCTACTTAGATCAATTTCCATGATTCCTAACTTTAATCTGGTCCTTAGAATTTGAATTTGGGTGGAAGATTTGGGAAAAAATTTGATAAACTTCATAGACCAAATTATTGAGTTTTGATTGGGTTTTTGACCTCCGATTTGAGAGATTTTCATATGTTTAGACTCGTGAGTGAATGGGTCTCCGAAAAATATAATTTTTACCCGATTCCGAGACGTGGGCCCGGGGAACATTTAGGGAGAATTTCCTAATTTCGCGTATTAGCTTCGAACTTATTAGTTATTTTGTTTCCTTGAGATGATATTCCCACTATGAAATCGAATTGTCTAGATTTGAGCCACCCGGAGTTGGATACTCGTGGCAAGAGCGTGGTTTTAAGGTAAGCGTCTTGCCTAACCTTGCGTGGGGGAGCTACCCCTTAGGATTGAGTCTTCAATGTTGATTGTAGTTTGCGTACGCGAGGTGACGAGTGCGTACTCGAACTTATTTGCAAATAGATTTCCCTTTAGGGATTTTAGGTCCTTATGTTCCACGTATATGAATTGAACTTGTTATATCTGAATTCTTGATTTCTAGTTTCATCTCTTCCTGCTCAAATTAGAAGTACTTGCCTAGCATTCCTTGTTTCTTATTTGATCTTAATTGACTTAAATGAGACTTTGCCTTTCCTACCATTTTACTATATCTTCCTTCATACAATGCCTATGTGACTAAAACTAGTATAATCTCGCCCTATAATTGTCTAACAAGTAATTGGAATATCTATACTTTAGGTCAAGCATGCCCGTGAGTCGTACATTGCGATTTAAATGATTTTCCCTTAAGTACTACTTAGGTTTAATTGATGACCGCCCATGTTGATGGTATTTCTTTGATGCTGCTTATTTACTGAGCATTTGTTCAAGCTGAGTTTATTCGGCGAAGCTACTTGTGTAAGTGAGATTGGTTATAGCCGATTCCCTTACCGGGATGATTTGATTTCTTAGTTGCGAACTTGAATAGATAGAATCATGGTTATATTTTCCTTGTTTTCTCCTCGTTATGTTTTTTCTCTTGTGCTTGGCATTCCTTTCAGTGGCTACTTCTTATGAGTGAGTTTTTACCATTTTGTGATTTAAGTCTTTGTATTGATTTGCTCATCGCACTTTGCATTTGGTCTTGTTTGCTTTTGCACCGGTTGTGGCAATATATGTTGTTTCTATTTCATTCTGGTTGTTTTCCTCAGTAGCTGCATTGCATATTTAAATTAAGACTATGGACCGAGATCCGGGAGCTTTCTCCCTGTACTGCATTTCATATTTAAATTGGGACTACGAACCGAGATCCGGGAGCTTTCCCTCTGTAGTGCATTGCATATTTAAATTGGGACTACACACGGAGATCCGGGGAGCTTTCCCCCTGTACTGCAATGCATATTTAAATTAGGACTAAGGACGGAGATCCGGGAGCTTTCCCCCTGTACTGCATCACATATTTAAATTGAGACTACATACGAGATTCTGGGAGCTTTCCCCTGTACTGCATTGCATGATAAATTCTGAGTTGCGGACTGAGTTCCAGTGGTTTTATCATTGAGGAGATTTGGATCGATATATATATAGAT
>ML354661.1:0-34541 GCA_005239505.1 Nicotiana paniculata | reverse complement strand
TATATATATATATATATATAAATTGAAAAGTATAGCTGAAAAGCAATCATCTCCATGAAAAATTATGTCTGAAGGACTTCTATTTCGAAAGTATATTGAAAAGTATTTGGCTTGCAAAAAAAAAATGATATTTGAAAGAGCAGTATTTGGAAAAGTATATTTGAACGCCACGTATTTTTAAGGGACTATGTTTTAAAGATCTCTCTTTATAAAAATATATAAATATACATTCAGAGGAAGTATGTTTCAAAGAAGAAATTTCTCTATTCCGAAATGATTATATCATTAAAGGTTTTGAAATAAACTCACGTTTTAAAGGTTTTCACTCGAAAGTTTGACCAACTTTATTGAGTTTATTGGCTAAGGCCTGAGGTGAATAAATTGATGCAGTGCTAAGTTGCTAGTGTTTTATTGGGTTGTGATTCCCGACATTTGGATTACATTCTTTCTATTTTCTTTGCATATTTCTATTATGCTGTCCGTTGATCGTAATTATTTAATTTTCTTCCGTATTATTTGATCGTACCGTTAATTATATCAAAAATCTTTAGATAGATATTATGTTTCGGTCATTTGTACATTTATGTCTTTTTACTTTTTAGATCAGTGGTGTCTTGACTAGTCCTAGTCACTACTTCACCGAGGTTATTCTTGATACTTACTGGGCACCGCTGTGGCGTGCTCATACTACACTTCTGCACATTATTGTGTGTAGATCTAGGTTATTGTTGTTAGTTGCTGCGCAGATCATTGCTGAGGAGACTCAAGGTAACCTGTTGCTGCGTTTGCTGGCTTCAAAGTCACCTTCCTGTTTTATTTTTATTCAGCTGTACTTACTTATTCCTAGACAGTTGTATTTAGATTTGGTAGAAAGATTTGGTAGAGCTTATGACTTGTATTTACCGGGTTTTGGGAAATGGTAAACTCTGTCAAGATTTCTATATCGAGACTGTTATAATTCCTTTATTATTGTGGTTGTTCAGTGGAAATGGTAGGCTTACCTAGTCCCTAAGACTAGGTTCCATCACGATACCCAACGGAGGGAAATTTGGGTCGTGACAATGACTCATGATCTTAGATTTACCAGAAGTGATACTTGGGGTAATTCTTGTTGAAATTCGGATATTTGGAATGATTTAATTGATTAAGTAGTCATTGATTTCCCCTTACTTGGACCCATTCGTATTTCATTTGTACTCAACTATGTTGCTGTTCTAATTACTTGGTTGTTCTCGTTGCCATTTGTACTCTCATTATTTTCGATGTTAATTGAAATTTGAAATCCTTCCATTATTGGCCGTACACTGATGTCCTTCCTTGTTAACTTTATATATTATCTTGCTCAAGTTTACATGTCTGGTAGATGTCGTGGCCTGGCCTCGTCACTACTCTATTGAGGTTAGGCTTGATACTTACTAGGTACCACTGTGGTGTACTCATGCTACGCTTCTGCACATTTTTGTGCAGATCCAGGTACTTATGATTGAGTTGGTTGGAAACCTATGTCTAAGCTGCTGGAGACTTCAAGATATACCTGTTCGACGTTCGCAGGCCCCAAAGTTACCTTCTGCTGTATTTTATTTCCATTGTCTCCTATTATTCCGGAACAATGATGTACTCCTTATTTTATAGGTACTCTTAGAAAGGCTTGTGACTTGTACTACCGGTTTTGGGATTTTGTAACTGAGGTTGGTTTGACTATGTTGTTACGAAAATGATTTAATTTATTGCAGTTAAGTTAGTTAAATTCCATTAGTTCTCAGCATGTGTTAGGCTTACCTAGTTTTAGATACTAGGTGCGATCACGACTTCCTCGGAGGAATTTTGGGTTGTGACAAGTTGGTATCAGAGCTCTACGTTCATAGGTGCTACGAGTCATAAGCAGGTTTAGTAGAGTCTTGCAGTATGAAGACATCTGTACTTATCTTCGAGAGGTTACAAAAACTATTAAGAAATTCTACTTCTTTCATTCTCTATCGTGCGACATTGATTCAGATTGAAACATATATCTCATATTACTTTGCATCCACTCGTGTATGATATTGCGCACCCGGTATCAACCATGCGCCGACGGTTCATGATATTGTGGATGGACTACGAGGGAGACAGGGGTGCTCAAATATTGACTCAACGGGTCGTCCAGACTGAGGATGCAGATGTATTGAGAGGTCATTCAGTTGATCACGTGGGAGTGCAGCAGGTTTTGGCATTTGGTTGATAAGTACGAGCTTGAGAAGGTTTAATCGGATGCCCGGTCATCGCGATCGAGGTAGTGTCACGAGGTGGATGTTGATTGAGGATAGTTGGTGGTATTAGAGACGATGTAGTTGGCATTGGATTTATACTCAGTGGAAGGTACATACTAGCATTCAAGGCACTAGAGGAAGCGAGTTTGACTGTCACGAGGATGGACATGCACTTAGTAAATAATTTGAGGCATCTCATGGTTGGTGTTGTACAAGCTATGAAGGTTAGTATTGTTGATTATCAGATGTTGGGCCTATGGTTTCATGCCAAGTGGGGGAGTCCATTATCGACGAACAAATATGGGGTCATGTGTTAAATCAGTCTTGGCCTGAGATACATACATGTGGTATTGAATGGTTCCTCGAAATTCGTATATGTTTAAGATTTGAGATTTGCATGGGATAATTCTGGGACTTGCGGTATTTCTACGTCCTTAATAATCCTACAGTTCAGTATCAGAGGTGTCTAAGAAACAACTTCAGATTCAAAGAAGTTCTATTCAGCGTGGGCATCTCAGTTGCGGCATTATGGGGTGCTTCAGAGGAAATATTGTGGTTGATAAGATTCTGGGCTACGTGGTTCGTGCTAAGATTGTCTTTATTGAGATTTACTTTTGGGATCGTTATGTATAGACAGGGAGAAGTGTTACCCCAAGGAAAAGTCGGGGGAGTATCTGAAGAAATGGGTCAGCTCGGCAGTGTTGGGCCAGCATAGCAATGGAAGTAACTTGCCATTTTTGAGTGGTAATTCTCTAGTGGTGTTTGTGGTAGTACTCTTGGGTGAGGCGGTTTGCGTGAATTTGGGGAGATTCCGTCTTGATGGCTTAGTTATGTGCGGACGGGCCTTAGAAAGTTCTCGGTGGTGTCGACCATGGCTTGAGTCAGCCATCTGCTATGGACTCCAGAATATGTTGTACGTTAAGGTTTCCTTCTGGATGTATATCAGAAGTTAATATGATGCTGTCATTATTGGAATTCGCATGTGAAGAGCGTGCATTTTAGGAAAACACCTTGTGATTTGTGTTGCAGATGCTTGGCTAGTGGAACAATGATTCTTGGGTTCTGGGGGCTTCTGAACTTCAGGTTTTGCTACGCGATATGGAAGATCTATGTTGGTGTTTTCGTTAGGTAACAGAGTGTGAGTGATGTATTGGCCATTTGAGTAGCGTAGTTTTAGTTGAGATCGAGTATGGAGATTCTAGTGTACATGAGGTTTCGGAGCTGGATGTCCTCGTAGGCAGACTATATCTTGATTGCGGATTGTGAAGAAATGCTGAGGATGGGATATTTGATGGCATACATTATGTATTGATTGCTATGGAATTTTGGAAGGACATTTACCTATTTGGGAATAATCGGAATTGGTTTGGGGGATATTTTAAAGGACAGAGTGAATGTGTATTCTATACAGGATCAGGTTGAGTACTTTTGTGGAGTTGATATCATGGTTATGTTATCGGGTAGATTAATTGTGTCCTGGTCTAGGTTATGTGCTCCTATAATATGTTGTGAGGTTATATGATTATTTTCACGCGTGTTGTAATTCCTTTCAGGCCTTGTAACGATATGGGCAAGATGACCTTTGCAATGTTGATTTGTTCATTGCATTTTAGTTATGCTTGCTTTCCTCCATGTTGTATTATTTCTATTCATTTTCTTACAGTTATATTTTTGCACTATATCATGCTTGATATCAGCATTCATGAGATCAGAGAAACAGAGCACTTTGGTTCGATGGGTATCCCTATTTGGATTGATGTATTTGGGATCGGGTTGCACGCCATAATAGATGTTATATGGGACCTTTCCTTGTGTTTATTTGGTGTTTTTTTTCCCACTGAGGAATGAATTAATGAAACTGTACTGTTGTTGTTATAACTGTTGTATTTGCTAGATAGTTCCCATACCTTGTTTTCCTTATATTTTGCTGCCTATCTGAGTTATTGCTGGTTGATGTATGGAAAATATTGGGAGAGAAACCATGTGGTTCTGTGATGAGTTGTTAGTTAGGCTGTTTATAATGGCTGAGATGAGGTTTTTAGACTTGGGAGTTGCATTATCACATCAGAATGAGGAGTGTTTGGTGGGATGATGCTATTTACACTCAAAATTGGGCAATGGCCCTTAACGGACGAGAGAGCTTTTTCGCTTGTTGATTTCATGGGTGGTTATGAGTTTCTGCATGTTTCTTATATAATGTACATCATTGTGGAGGTCCGGAACAAGGTTTTATTCTATATGAAGTGTATTACCGGTATCTAGATTGTTCTTGGGAAGCTATGACAGTTAGAAGTTATTGTTGCGGGCATCAGAGTTGTGTGGAACATCATGTGATTGTACCTTGGGTTGGGCTTGTGGCTCTATTCAACTTGTACTGGCTTATACAATTTGTGAATGTGAAGTTCGAGTGTGGGAATTTCGGACTTTGGGAACTTGGTTCCAAGGTTTATGGGCTAATGTGAAAATAATGATCTTTAGATATGTCGTGCGGTCAGGCTTACATGGGTTAGAGTGCCGTGGGATCACCCCTTGGTAGGTGCATGGTAAGGCTACATAGTGATTCAACGGTTTTTGAACAACTCCTGGCACGTTCGAGGACGAACATCTGTTTAAGTGGGGGAGAATGTAACGATCCGACCGTTCATCTTGGGAATTAACATCCCGTTCAACGGCTTAAGGTCTCGAGAAACTTCGTATAATGTATAATGACTTGCGTGTGTGGTCAAGTTTGGTTTTCGGATGATTCAGGATCAATTTGGAAGAATAATTCTTAGTTTAGAAGCTTAAGTGAAACGAGTTGACCGGAGTTGGACTTTTGTGTAAACGACCCCAGACTCATGTTTTGATGATTCCAATAGCTTCGTAGGGTGATTTTGGACTTAGGCGTATGCCCGGGTTTGGAAGTCTGTAGGATGATTCGACACATTTTGGAGAAATTGGAAAGTTTAAGTTTTGGAGAGTTGGAAAGTTTGACCGAGAGTTGACTTTATTGTTACTGTCACGCCCCAAAACCGAGGGACGAGACCGGCGCCTAACCAGGTGAACCCAGTCAAGCGGACCTGAATTACCTTTCCTACCCAACGCGTTTCCCCCGTATATACAATGCACCATATTCCATATGAAATAGCAACATAGGATTTAAGCGTGGATTTACAAACTTAAGTTCATTTCTCTTTTAGCATTTCGATAGTTGATTCCCAAAAACATACACAATACATACATAACTTTCCAATACGGACCACGATTCCGAATACGTACAGTTAGTACCCAAAATACATATATATACCCACATCATGTCTACGGAGCCTCTACAAATACTAGGAGTTTATATAATACCTGCCGGCAACAAGGCCCCGGCTATACCTTACAATACATAACAGACTCAAAAGGGATGGCATGAATTACACACGGCCCTGGGAGGAAGTGGGGCTCACCAGTACTTGCTGAAAGATGAGGAGGAGGCACCACTAACGGCGAGCTGAGCTACCTGCTATGGACCCACCTACATCCATATAAAATATGTAGCGCCCCCGGCAAAAGGGACGTTAGTACCATTGAATAGTACTAGCATGTATAAACAAACTTTACTCAATGTAAAATCAAACAATACACATATATGAGGCAGTTAAAGAAACCCAAACAAGTATTGCATAGAGATACAGAGAATCACAAATAAGGTTTCCACAGTTTCTTATTTCAATCGTTTCCCCTGTTGCGGCGCGCAACCCGATCCCACCTCACAATCACATTACACCCTTATTACTTCTGTGGCGGCGTGCAACCCGATCCCACCTTACATTTCTGTTGCGGCGTGCAACCCGATCCCACCTTACATTTCTATTGCAGCATGCAACCCGATCCCACCTTACATTTTTATTGCGGCGTGCAACCCGATCCCACCTTACATTTCTGTTGCGGCGTGCAACCCGATCCCACCTTCATTTCTGTTGCGGCGCGCAACCCGATCCCACTTTACAATTACATCACACCCTTATTACTTCTGTTGCGGCGTGCAACCCGATCCCACCTTATCATCAAATTGCATAGCAAACAATAACAGCCCACAATTTAATCACAGGGCCTCATATCATCAAGAGTACAACTTCATAACACCCAAACAATCATGTGTTCACAATAGTCTTTATCATCCATTAGTTCAACCACAAAGATGCTCATCAACAAGAATATAAATTCATTACAACCAACAATCCACATGAAGTTAAGCCACAATAAACCTTGCCAACTATGAGTCATATACGATATTTCCATGGCCATTTAGTTCAATTAGATCAATTTACAACTCCCTTTCATCACTTGTTACACAACCCTTATCACTTAGATACCTTTACACATTTGAGTTTTTTACCATTCTTTCATACCAACATACTCAAGCATTTAACGAACCTTGCACATGATACAGTAATCACATAGAAATTACCTTTCACAATTTCAATTATCACGATATTCGACTAAGAAAATCAAAGAATGAAATCTCACACTTCAACACAATCGGACAATCAATTCACATATACTCAGCAAGAAGTTCATACCGAATGTTTGGACACCAACAAGGTGACTCTACGAAGATTAAAGTTAGCCATACATACCTCGAGTCGTCCCCTTTTTTAATTTCTATCACAATTCACCGGACCGTCTAGCACCATCAATTTATTCCACAATGTGACATATTTCACTTAGAATTAGGAATCTTATACTCAATTGAGAATTTTATCAAACACTATGTAATCCCTTAGACTACTAACCCCCTTTTTAGAATAATTACCCGAACTCCTTTTTCCCTTTACTAGATTATGGGGTTTAACTCACATGCATGCAAGATTTCACTTTTTCTTTTCTAAAACCAACCTATGTGTGTTTTATTCTTACACAAAATCTGAGAAATTGGAGAAATAGGGTGAAGACTTACCTCTTTGAGCGAAAAAGATGACAATAACTCGATAATTTCCGGGCTTGAGTGATTTTGGAAAATCAAATTGTATGATGTTGAAAACTTCTCTCTCAATAACTCTCTTCTTCTCTCTCTATTTTTGGTCAGAAATTCGTTAAAAATGAAGGGAAAGGGTGTTTTATAAAACAGGGGGTCGGGTTTTAAATTTAGAAAATAGGAGCCCCGACACAGAAATGCGGTCAGGAATGCGATCGCATTCCTGCTATGCGGTCCGCATTCCTGTCACATAGTTGGCCTCCAAATGGGTCAAAATGGGAACCACACTAAACAGGTACGCGACCACTATGCGGTCCGCATACCTATTATGCGATCGCATAGTGCGTCGCATAACCTCCCTCGCAAAAACCACGGGGCAAGAATGCGACAACTATGCAGCCCACATTCGTGAAATGCGATCGCATTCTAGGCCACATAGCTGTCCTCAAAATGGACAGAAAACTGTCCAGGTGTGCGACCACTATGCGGTCCGCATACCTGTTATGCGATCACATAGTGTGTCGCATAACGCGCAATTTCTGTAAAATTTAATCATTCAAGTTCTGGGATTCTTTTTACTCAAAATAGGACCGTTTTAAGAATTTCTACAGTTATAACAACACATGGACCTATTCGGGCATTATTTTAGACATAGAAATTTTTACGGGTCTTTACATCCTCCCCCACTTAAAATCATTTTTGGTTTTGAAAACACAATATGCCAACCCCCAATTTTTTTATTTTTTTTACTAACTCCGATATTTTCTGAAAATTTTGCCAGAGTTTCCTCTGTAATTAGGCCTACTACCTGTCAGACAGCCCCCGAAACACATGTTCTTAACCAATTCCACACATAACTAGTCATTTCATGGCCTTGTACATAATTTGGTCACCTCGACAAGTCCCATATAATTCAATTACTTCAGCATGCCATATACCCTTCAATTAATCCTTAACAATCTACACCTCAATTAATCATTTAACCATCACATGAGTTTCACATAATTTCATTTACTCCAAGGGGTTGCACATTACTCAAATAGTCACAACATACACAATTATGGCACAACTTGAGAAGTTACAATAGTAGAGCAATTAGGGAAACATAGGATACTTTTGCACAAAACTGAACATAACATATAATTGCTTAGAGATGACGGTTCGCATGGTCACTACTAGACTTATTCAAACAAATAGGGGTATTTTTCTTTCATTTCATTTTCCCCTTCCCACGTGGCTTCCTCAACTTGATGACTTTTCCACAACACTTTAACTGAAGCAATTTCTTTGTTCCTCAATCTACGGGCTTGCCTATCAAGAATAGCAACCGGAACCTCTTCATACGATAATTCTTCATTAACCTCAATAGTCTCAACTGGCACGATAGCTGATGGATCTCCAACCGCTTTCTTCAACATAGACACATGGAACACTGGGTGCACTAATGACATCTCAGGGGGCAATTCCAGCGTGTAAGCCACCTGTCCTATCCTTTGAGCAATCCTATATGACCCGACATGCCTTGGGCTCAATTTCCCTTTTTTCCCAAACCGCATTACACCCTTAATGGGAGACACCTTCAAGAGTACCCAATCATCTACTTGAAACTCCAAATCTCTTCGACAAACGTCCGCATAGGATTTCTGACGACTCTGAGCAGTCTTCATCCCTTCCTGAATGACTTTAACTTTTTCCATAACTTGGTGCACAAGATCTGTTCCTAAAAATTCTGCCTCACCAACCTCAAACCACCCGATCGGAGATCTACATCTTCTTCCGTACAATGCCTCAAATGGGGCCATCTGAATACTAGCTTAAAAAACTGTTATTATAAGAAAATTCTATAACCGATAAGTGATCATCCCAGCTACCCTTGAAATCTAATACACAAGCCCGTAACATGTCTTCAAGCATCTGAATAGTCCGCTCTATTTGACCGTTCGTCTGTGGGTGGAAAGTTGTGCTGAGATTTACTTAAGTACCCAAACTTTGCTGAAATTTCTTCCAAAAGTTAGCTGTGAACTGGGCCCATCAATACGAGATAATAGAAACTGAAGTGCCATGGAGTCTGACTATTTCTTTGATATACAACTGAGCATACTGTTCTGCAGTATCAGTGGACTTGACTGGCAAGAAGTGAGCTAATTTCGTGAGTCGATCCATTATTACCCAAACAGAGTCGAACCTACGAGGAGTGCGAGGTAACCCCACCACAAAGTCCATGTTGATCATCTCTCATTCCCACATTGGTATTTCCATAAGCTGCATCAACCCACCGGGCCTCTGATGCTCGGCCTTCACTTTCTAACAATTTGAACACTTAGCCACAAAGTCCGCCACACCCCTCTTCATACCATTCCACCAATAAATTTCCTTGAGATCGTGATACATTTTCGTAGAACTTGGGTGTACGGAATACCTAGAATTCTGAGCCTCTGCCATTTCCCTTTCCCAGAGATCATCCACATCTGGAACACATAAGCTCTCTTGACACCGCAGGACACCGTCATCGTTGCCGAGTGAGAATGCTGAAGTCTTGTGATTCAGAATTGCTTCCCTCAATTGTGCCAAAGACGGATCCCTGAATTGCTTTCCCTTGACTTCTGCTACAAGAGAAGACTCCGCTCCATTACGCACCACGACATTCCCCTCATCTGAAGCCGAAAGACAGACCCCCAGACTGGCCAACTCATAAACTTCCTGAGCCAAAAGCCTCTGACCGGCTTCCTAATATGCCAAGCTACCCATGGATTTCCGACTAAGAGCGTCGGCTACCACATTCGCCTTCCCTGGATGGTACAAATTATTCATATCATAGTCTTTGAGCAATTCTAGCCACCTCCGCTGCCTTAAGTTCAACTCCTTCTGCTTGAATAAATACTAAAGACTCTTGTGGTCTGTGAACACGTCCACATGGACCCCATAAAGATAATGCCACCAAATTCTCAATGCAAACACAACCGCCGCGAGCTCTAAATCATATGTCAGATAATTCTTCTCTTGATTCTTGAGCTTCCTTGAAGCATACACTATAACTTTACCACATTGCATCAACACACACCCCAAACCAACTCTTGAAGCATCACAATAAACCACAAATCTCTCCGAACCTTCTATTAAGGTCAACACTGGTGCCGAAGTCAATCTCGACTTTAATTCCTGAAAAGTCTTTTCACATGCATCGGACCACTGAAACTTAACTGCTTTCTGTGTCAGCTTAGTCAATGGGGAGGCGAGAGTAGAGAATCCCTCCACGAACCTCCAATAATTCCCAGCTAGACCCAAGAAACTGCAAATCTGTGACAGGGTCGTCGGCCTAGGCCAATCCTTTACCGCTGCAATCTTTTGGGGATCAACCCGAATCCCCTCCCTGGAAACAACATGGCCCAAAAAGGTGACTGATTCTAGCAAAAACTCACATTTTGAAAACTTTGCATACAATTGGTGCTGATGAAGAGTCTACAGAACTGCTTGAGGTGATTAGCATGATCCTCCTGACTCCGCAAATAAACAAAAATATCGTCAATGAAGACAATCACAAAGGAGTCGAGAAACGGTTTGAAAACCCGATTCATAAGATCCATAAAAGCTGCTGGGGAGTTGGTTAGCCCAAAAGACATTACCAGAAATTAAAAGTGCCCATATCGGGTCCTAAAGGCAATCTTAGGAATATCCTGCTCCCTAATTTTTAACTGATGATACCCGGACCGCAAATCAATCTTTGAGAAGAACTTAACACCTTGCAACTGGTCGAACAAATAATCTATCTGAGGAAATGGGTACTTATTCTTGATGGTGACCTTGTTGAGCTGTCGATAATCAATACACATCTGAAGCGATCCATCCTTCTTTGTGAGAAAAAGAACCGGTGCGCCCCAAGGCGACACACTAGGCAGAATGAAACCCTTTTCTAATAGACCTTTCAATTGTTCCTTCAACTCCCTTAATTCTGCTGGTGCCATCCTGTAAGGTGGAATAGATATTGGCTGCGTATCTGGCAATACATCAATCCTGAAATCAACCTCTCTATCTGGCGAAATCCCAGGAAGCTCGTCCTGAAACACTTCAAGAAATGCGTTCACAACCAACACGAATTCGGGGACAAGCACCTCTGAGGTGGGGTCCGCAACCCGAACCAAATGATAGATGCACCCTTTCCTGATCATCTTTGAGGCCTTAAGGTAGGAAATGAATCTACCTCTTGGCACAACATTATTCCCCTCCCACTTGATAACTGATTCATTTGGAAACTCGAGCCTGATAATTCTGGTTCGGTAATCGAGTTTAACAAAGCATGAATAGAGACAATCCATCCCCATAATTACATCAAAATCTACCATTTCTAACTCAATAAGATCGGCCATGGTATCCCGACCATGCACCGTGACAACACAATTCCTATAGACTCGCACGGCTGTAATAGAATCACCAACCGGAGTCGATATAGAGATCGTGAAGCTGTTCGGGTTCTATCCCAAAACTTGAAGCAATAAATAGAGTAACATATGACAAAGAAGATCCGGGATCAATAAAGCATAAATATCATTTGACTGAACAGTCAGAACATCTGTGACAACATCTGGAGAAGCCTTGGCGCTCTCGCGACCACTCAAAGCATAAAACCGGATGGGTCCCCCTTGACCCCGCGCTCTACCCCTAGTTTCTCCGCGCGCTGCTGGTGCTAGACGGCATGCTGAGGATGTAGCGGTTGATGAACTGGAGGGCTGAGCAGCACCCCTACCTGTGTTGTAACTGGGCGCACGAAAATCTCACTAAACATGGCCCCTCACTCCGCATCTATAGCATACCGGAATATCCAAGTAACAAGGCTCAATATGAAATCTCCCACACTTAGGGCATCGGACCCTCCGCTGCTGCTGGAATCTCCCACCTGAACGACCCGACTGATGGAATCTCATGCTATCAGAACCGGGTCCAAAATGACCTCCTTGCTGATAACTGTGCCCTGATGATGGTGCACTGGCTGAGGACTGAGCATATGACTTAGATGGCCCTGATGATCCTCTCCCAAGGGCTGATCTCACACCTCCAACTGAGCTCCCAGGGTTTCCCGCTGACCGGGCCCTACTACTGCTCTCTCTCTCTCTCCATCCTTATCTTCAATTTTCGAGCCTCTATAGCCTGGGAGAATCCCACTATTTTCCCTTAATTCATATCCGAATGCAAGGCAGCTGTAGTAGTTTCATTAATAACCAAGGGACCAAGGCCCTGAACAAACAGACGAACTCTAGCCTCCATAGCAGACACCATGTAAATAGCATATTTGGACAAGCGCACAAACTCTGTATGATACTCCCACACACTCATGTTGCCCTGCTTAAGGACCTCGAAATCCGCAACACGGGCTACCATAGTCTCGGCAGGAAAGAAATGATCCATGAAGGCATCAACAAACTCATCCCACTTTGCCGGAGGGCTCCCCTCCCCACGGGACCCCTCCCACATCTCAAATCACGAATATGCCGCTCCCTTCAAACGATAGGAAGCCAACTCAACCCCCCTCTGTATCAGTAGCCCTCATAACTCGTAGGGTCTTGCACATCTCGTCAATGAAATCTTGAGGGTCAGCCTCTAGGTCGATGCCTGTGAACTCTAGAGGGGCTAACTGCAGAAATTGGTTGACCCTGGAACACCGAAGAATCCCCTTGTTCGCTAGAGGATGCAGGGGCAACATGTGATCTTTGGGCCTGGGAGGCCACTAGCTGAGTCAACATCTGAATAGCTCCCCTGAGGTCCCCATCAAAAATACCGGGACCGGAAGCTGGGACTGAAGAATAATCAGGAACATCAGCCGGAGGGACTGTAGCACCCTCCGCTGGAGAAGGAATAGGAATATCCTAGCCTGGGATGGAAGATTCAGGAAGATTCAAGGTTGAGAAATCATTCTCACCCTCACCATAAGATAAAGAATTCACGGCCACTCCTAGGGTGGCATTGGCCTCTAGGCCGAGTCGAGCTCTCTTCTTGCGTGCCATTTACTAAAAATTGGAACAATGCACGAGTTAGACATAGACAACCTCACCTTCTACCACATCGCACGATATAGAATAACAATAAAAGGGTACTTTCCTAAATGTCCATGCAGCCCCCTAATTATAGATGTGGTCGACAACACACCGATAAGAAGGACTCTACGCTCCGAGACATCCTAGGACACTTTTAAAAAAAAACCATAGGCTCTGATACCAAGTTTGTCACGCCCCAAAACCGAGGGACGAGACCGGAGCCTAACCAGGTGAACCCGGTAAAGCATACCAGAATTGCCTTTCCTACCCAACACGTTTCCCCCTTATATACAATGCACCATATTCCATATGAAATAGCAACTTAGGGTTTAAGCGTGGATTTACAAACTTAAGTTCATTTCTCTTTTAGCACTTCAACAGTTGATTCCCAAAAACATACACAATAAATACATAACTTTCCAATATAGATCACGATTCCGAATACGTACAGTTATTACCCAAAATACATGTATACACCCACATCATGTCTACGGAGCATCTACAAATACTAGGAGTTTATACAATACCTGCCGGCAACAAGGCCCCGGCTATACCTTACAATACATAACAGACTCAAAAGAGATGTCATGAATTACACAAGGCCCCGGGAGGAAGTGGGCTCACCTGTATTTGCTGAAAGATGAGGAGGATGCACCACGAACGGCGAGCTGAGCTACCTGCTATGGACCCACCTACATCCATATAAAACATGTAGCGCCCTTGACAAAAGGGGCGTTAGTACCATTGAATAGTACTAGCATGTATAAACAAACTTTACTCAATGTAAAATCAAATAATACACATATATGAGGCAATTAAAGAAACCCAAACAAGTATTGCACAGAGATATAGAGAATCAAAAACGAGGTTTGCACAGTTTCTTATTTCAACCATTTCCCCTGTTGTGGCGCGCTACCCGATCCCACCTCACAATCACATTACACTATTATTACTTCTGTTGTAGCATGCAACCCGATCCCACCTTACATTTCTGTTGCGGCGTGCAACCCAATCCATCCTTACATTTCTGTTGTGGCGTGCAACCCGATCCCACCTTACAATCACATCACACCGTTATTACTTCTGTTGTGGTGTGCAACCCGATCCCACCTTACATTTCTGTTGCGGCATGCAACGGGATACCACCTTACATTTATGTTGCGACGTGCAAACCGATCCCACCTTACAATCACATCACACCCTTATTACTTCTGTTGCGGAGTGCAACCCGATCCCACCTTATCATCAGATTGCATAGGAAACAATAACAGCCCACAATTTAATCACAGGGCTTCATATCATCAAGAGTACAATTTCATAACACCCAAACAATCCTGTGTTCATAATAGTCTTTATCATCCATTAATTCAAACACAAAGATGCTCATCAAAAAGAATATAAATTCATTACAACCAACAATCCATATGAAGTTAAGCCACAATAAACCTTGCCAACAATGAGTCATATACGATATTTCCATGGTCATTTAGTTCAATTAGATCAATTTACAACTCCCTTTGATCATTTGTTACACAACCCTTATCACTTAGATACCTTTACACATGTTGTTACCATTCTTTCATACCAACATACTCAAGCATTTAACGAACCTTGCACATGATAGAGTAATCACATAGAAATCACCTTTCACAATTTCAATTATCACGATAGTCGACTAAGAAAATCAGAGAATGAAATCTCACACCTCAACACGACCGGACAATTAATTCACATATACTCAGCAAGAAGCTCATACCGAATTTTTGGACACCAACAAGGTGACTTTACGAAGATTAAAGTTAGCCGTACATACCTCGAGTCGTCCCCTTTTTTAATTTCTATCACAATTTACTGGACCGTCTAGCACCGTCAATCTATTCATCAATGTGACATATTTCACTTAGAATTAGGAATCTTGTACTCAATTAAGCATTTTATCAAACACTATGTGACCCCTTAGACTACTAACCCCCTTTTGAGAATAATTACCCCAACTTGTTTTTAAATTTAGAATATAGGAGCCCCGACACAAAAATACGGTCAGGAATGCCTATGCGGTCCGCATTCCTGTCGCATAGTTGGCCTCCAAATGGGAACCACACTGATCATGTTTGTAACTATTATGCGGTCCGCATACCTATTATGCGATCGCATAGTGCGTCGCATAACCTCCATCACAAAATCCACGGGGCAAGAATGCGACAACTATGCGGCCCGCATTCGTGAAATGCGATCGCATTCTAAGCCGCATAGCTGTCCTCAAAATGGACAGGAAACTGCCCAGGTGTGCGACTATTATGCGGTTCGCATACCTATTATGTGGCCCTTCAGTGCGCGGCTGCGCACGTAGGAACTCTATAACTACCCCAAGGCCGGGGAGAGAGAGTGGCTAAGTCATTCTTTAAGACTAAGGCTTTCTCTCCATCACCCATCTGGCCAGGACTTCCAATACATACCTAAGGTGAGTTTTAGGTGTATTTTTATTTCTGTTTCATTTCTCAATTACTAGTTACAACAACGTTTGTATTGGATTCCATTGGATTTCTTCAAAATATCAAGAACACCCCATAAATTCTCTTTTAAGTGTAATATTCGTAATCGTGTACTTGTTGAGCGGATTGTCGGAATGTTTGCATGAGGTTTGTCGTGCTATTGTGTAACGACCTGACATGTCATTTTGAGTATCTGCACTTTGCTCGGTGTTCTGCGGGTTTGAGTATCTCCACATGATGTATTATGACTTGCGTAAATCATCGGTGTTGGTTTTCAAGCTATCTGAAATCAATTTGGAAGAAAAGTTCTAAGTTGGAAGAATTGAATAAGTTTGAAATTTTTAGCATTTGACCTCGGAATGGACTTTCGTCAGCTCCATTAGATCTGTTGGGTGATTTTAACCTTGGGAATGCGTCCAAATTGTAATTAGAGGTCCGTAGTAGAATTAGTCTTGAAATGGCGGAAGTTGGATTTTTAGAAGTTTGACCGGGAATTTACTTTCTGATATCAGGGTCGGATTCCCATTCCAAAAGTTGGAATAGGTCCGTAATGGAAAGTGTGACTTGTGCTTAAAATTTTAGGCCAATCAGAGTTGCTTTGATGTGGTTCGGATGCTCGGTTGCGGTTCTTGAAGTTTAGTTTGATTTTCATGCGTTTTGGCGTTTGATTCATAGTTTTAGAAGTTATTTTTATGATTTGAGAGCACGGGCGAGTTCGTGTCGTGTTTTTAGACTTGTGTGCATATATGGTTTAAAGCCCCGAGGGCTCGGGTGAGTTTCAGATTGGTTTCATAATGGTTTTTCATGAATTGATTTCTGGTTGCGGTTTCTTCGTATTTGCACCATCACATTGTTATTTATCTTTGTCAATACCACACAAGAGGGGGGGGGGGTGATTTGTGTGGTGACCAATTTTTGCTGCAGTAGTTATAGAAGGACCAGGTTCTTCTATGTGTTCCAACTCCTACAGTTTGCAAAATAATAATTGCAGAAAATAAAGGAACACAACAATTTTACGTGGAAAACACCGGGCTCAAAAGGTGAAAAAACTACGACCTACTTCCCAGTAGGATTTTCCCAAACTCTTCACAAAATCAATGAGCCAAACATCATTTACAAAATAAACTCTTTTGTAAACCTAATGACTAACTCTAATCCACTTGTGGTAAACTAGCCTCTAGCTATTTGCGACAAGCTTCAAGTTAACTCTAACTTGAATACTCAGTACCTATTACAATTGCTTCTAGATAAAGCTGAAAGATACACTTTGTAATCACCTACTACAAATAAACTAGACTAAAAGACAACAGATGGAACTGGTTCTTCTAGCTGGTTCAAGTAGCTTCAGAGTCGCACAGGAAATTCTCACACGAACTGCTTACAAAATTGCTTTGGTAATTTTGTTCTCAATTCTTGTTTTGCTTCTATGTTTGTGCGTCCCTTTAAAATAAGAACATTCTGCAATATATAGGAGTTAGAAGATAAGGAATTAACTAGAATCCTAATGCAACTCTTCCTTGGTGGAAGAGTTCTAGTCAAACTCAACCCCTCAAATCCTTCCTTATCTTAGATTCTGTTCTTATTTAGTAAGGAGTCCTTCTCCTTAGCATTTTGCAATCTTTTCGATCAGGAGATATCTCACATTTCCCAGATTTCATTTATCTCCTGCATGTGCACCTTACGTGCATTTAAGTCTGCATGTGTCTATGTCTCCAGTGATGGACCTAGTTCATCTCTGAGTTCCTTTGTTAATTTTCAAAACTATTCTTTTTCTTGGGCCAACAAATTCCCCCTTTTTGATGATGAAAAAATCTGTGTTTAGGCTTGTAACCAACTTAATCCAACATTAACACATTTTAGAGTATTGAGAATTTATCATAAAAGAACCATGGTCATTAGGTTATAAATATCACTGTTCAGAGCACAACCATTTTCCCCTTTTTGGCATTATCAAAAAGTTGCAAAAAGATGTGTGGATCCCAGATAGTTAAAAATCACTCATGGTCTCTGGGGAAACTGCAAATACATTCATGGATTAATCATCAATAATCAACTAAGAATTCAAACTATCAAAGAAATATAGAAAATGAATAAGAACAAAAGCAGCAAACTTCATTGATAGAGAGAATTTGATTCTACCACAATCCACAAAATGAATTGAAAACTGTTAAAACATGAGCAACAAAACAAATCCCGAATCTGGGTCTGAAAGTTCTAGGCAGGGCTAAGAAATTAAGGCTTGGAAGAACAACGAACTTGGTTCGTTTAGCCAAGGTAGACGGTTCAACAGATTTAGAAACAAATGAGGACTTCTTTGAGGAAGTCATGGCTTTCTTGGTCTTAGGGGTCTGAACCTCTACCTCTACCACTTTTTCACTTTGATGGACCAGGTCCATCTCATCCACTTCAACAACCTCAATAGGATCAACAACCTTTTCTTTCCCCTTTTCCACTCTTTTCTTCTTAATCTCATCTCAAGCTCTCTTCAACTCGTCGTCACTTTGCTTTAACTTGCTCCTTGTAGTTTTTCATCTTGGAAGAGAAATATCAGAAGTCTCAGAAGAAGCAACTATCCTTTTCTTGTTGACTCTTGCTGTGCCAGAGGTTGTAGCCTTAGGAGTTCGTTTCTTCTTAGATTTGTAACTGTTACCTATCTTTGTCAGCAGATCCGCCAGTGTTTCTTCAACAGATGAACAAGGTTCGTTTGCTTGCTTTCTAAGATTCACTAGTCCTTCAGCGGCTTCTCCTGATCCACTTCCCCCTGCGTTCTTGCTACTTTTTTCCTCCTTCTATGGCTCAGCTCCATAAATAGCCATTCTAACAGATTCAGAGGTGGGTGAAGAATCATCCACTTCTTTTCCTTTTCCTCTTCTCATTACTCCGTACTCCCTCACTCTCCTTTTCTTTTTCTATTTTATTTTTACCTCCTCTCCTTCTTGTCTCAGGCATTTCCACATCTACCATAGACCCAACAAGTATGAACCTATTTTCTAAGTTTTCAGCGACCTCAAAAGAAGGTTGTGGTATAGAAGTTACCTGTTCAGAATCGGAAGACCAAGTTTCTTCCCCCTCAGTCGCCGAATTGAAAGAGTCATCAGAAATTTGGGAATGGTTATTTAAGGGAGGGGATGGCTTGAATGAAATTTTAATTTTGAATAGACGGTTAAGGCTTCCCTAGAATCTAGGTATTTTAATTTGGTGAGGATTCTTGTTGAAACAGAACTGGTTCAAAGTCAACTGGATAGGCTTTTGAAGATTTTGGGCTTGAGTAGGACTCTGCTTATGATTAAATATTAGTATTTTAAATTGTGCAAAGTGTAGATCACATACCTCGCTATTCAGATGAACCAACACTGATGGACCAGGTTTTTCACTAAGAATGCTCTTGATCATGTCTTAATTTACCAAAATAGAGAAAATTTCATTAGAGATCAGTGAGTCATATTAACACATGGCACAAGAGTATACTTTTTACAGTATGAGACTGAGCAAAGATTAATCTAGTTATTAACACAAACTCCAGATTTTCTAGCCAAAAATACATTTTTTCCATTTTTCCTTTTCTTTCATGTACAATCCGAACTGGTTCATTAGGTGATCTTAATCATCCCTAACTCTACCTGTTCCTTTAAAAATTCTCTACTTAGTCTTTAGTAATGATGTTAGCAATTTGTTTATCAGTAGCATAAAATTCAATAGAGATCATTCCCTTCTCATAGTTGTCTCTTAAGAAATGGTGTCTAACATCTATGTGCTTTGTTCTTTTACGATGAACGGGGTTCTTCGTCATACTAATAGCACTAGTGTTATCACAGAAGATAGGGATGCATCCAACCTCTATGCCAAATTCCATCGGTTGTTGCTTAATCCATATTAACGGAGCACAACATGAGGCTTCAACCACGTACTCAGCCCCAATAGTAGATAGAGCTACTGAATTATGTTTCTTAGTGGCCCAAGACACAAGACATGAGCCCAAAAAGTTTTCCATACTTGAGGTGCTCTTTCTATCTACCGAAAAGCCTGCATAGTCAACATCAACATATCCCACAAGATCAAAATTACTACATTTAGAATACCAAAAACAGAGGTCTGTGGTGTCTTTAGGTATCTCAAGATTCTCTTCACTGCAGTTAAGTGTGATTCCTTTGGATTATCCTAAAACCTTGCACAAAGCCCTACACTGAAGACAATATCAGGTCTACTGGCAGTAAGATACAACAATGAACCAATCATTCCTCTATACAACTTTTGATCGACATATGAACCAGGTTCATCTACATCTAGTTTTGTGGCTGTTGCAATAGGAGTGTCAATTTCCTTTGGGTCTTCCATTTTAAATCTTTTAAGCAATTCTTTCACATAGTTTTGCTGATGGATCATAGTTCCATTTGATTTTGTTTAATTTGTAAGCCTAAAAACAAGTTAAGCTCACCATCATGCTCATTTCAAATTCACTCCCCATTAGTTTAGCAGATTCTTTACTTAGCTTTTCAGAAGTTGCCCCAAAGATTATGTCATCTACATATATCTACACTACTAAGAGATCATTAGCTTTTTCTTTCAAGAATAAGGTGCTATCAATTTTACCTCTCTTGTAGTCATGTTCTAGCAGGAATTTTGAAAGCCTTTCATACCATGACCTTGGAGCTTGCTTGAGTCCATGCATTTCTTTGTCAAGCTTGTCCACATGATCAGGATTCTCCTTGTTTTCAAACCCCGGAGGATGCTTTACAAACACTTCTTCCTTGAGATAGCCACTCAGGAAGGCACTCTTGATATCCATTTGGTGAAGGGTGAATTCCATGTAAGCAGCAAAGGCTATGAGGAGCCTAATTGCTTCCAACCTTGCCACATGAGCAAAGGTTTCATCATAGTCTATTCCTTCCTCTTGACTGTATCCTTGAACCACCAATCTTGCCTTGTTTCTTATAACTGTTCCATCTTCATCATGTTTGTTTCTGAATACCCACTTTGTGCCAATCACTGATCTATCAAAGGGTCAGGTACCAGATGCCAAACTTGACTCCTTTCAAATTGGTTGAGTTCTTCTTGCATCGCATTTACCCAATCTGCATCACGCAAAGCTTCAGCAATATTTTTAGGTTCAATCAGGGATAGAAAAGCATCAAACGCACACAGATTTTTCAAAGAGGATGTGGTTCTGATTCTAGATGTTGGATCAGTTATAATGTTCTCAATGGGGTGTGAGCTTTGATATTTGTGTGGTTTTACAACCAACTGGGTATTACTTGAAGATACTACAGTGTCTTGTTGTTGAGGAACAGGATCAGGGACATGTTCCAATGAGGTTTGGAAATTAGTTTGTTGCTCAGTTCCCCCTGGCATGTTGCCTAGGATGGATGAACCTGTTCCATCACCCGTTGCTTCCTCCAGTGTTGCTCCAGTTTGGTCTGAGTTTTTGACCAATCCAATGTCTTCATCTACTTGTTCCTGTCTCTCAGAGAGAATGTTAGTTTTATCAAAAACAACATGCACACTCTATTCAAAACACATAGTTCTTTTGTTATACACTTTACAAGCCTTACTATGTGAACAATATCCCAAGAATACTTCCTCATCACTTCTGGGAGCAAACTTACCTAGGGAGTCCTTGCGATTGTTGTGCACAAAGCACTTACAACCTAAGATGGGATATATTGGGATTTCTCCCTTTAAGTAACTAATAGGGAGTCTTCTCTACAAGTGGTCTAGTCATGCACCTATTTATGATATAGCATGCAGTGTTTACAGCTTCTGCCCAGAAGCTATGAAGTAGTTTACTAGAAAGAAGCATGGTCCTGGCCATATCTTCAAGTGTCCTATTTTTTCTTTCAACCACTCAGTTTTGTTGTGGAGTTCTAGGGGTAGAAAAGTTTCCATGCTCATCACAAAATTCAGCAAATTTGGCATTTTCAAATTCAGTGCCATGATCAGACCTAATTGATGCAAGTTGATTTCCTAATTGTTTCTGTATTTTTCTAACAAAAGAAGTAAACATGTCAAATGCTTCATCTTTATATGTTAGAAATAATGCACAGGTAAATCTAGAATAGTTATCAACAAGCATCATTACATATCTCTTACCACCTCTGCTTAATGTTCTCATACGACCACATAGGCCCATATGGACCAGTTCCATCGCCTGGTGGTACTTATCATTTTTCTTCTTTTGAAAGATGATCTTACCTGCTTCCCCCTTGCACAAGCCTCACAAACTTTATCTTCCTTGAACTTAATGTTAGGGAAACCTATCACTAGGTCCTTGGAGACTAGTTTGTTGAGTTGATTTAGACTTGCATGTCCAAGTCTTTTGTTCCAAAGGCGGGGATCACTGTCCAGCTCACTCAAACAAGTTAATTCGTTTTATGATAGTGTGTACATGTCTATGATATATATATTATTTACTCTTTTTCCCTGCAAAAAAATCTTCTCAGTGATAATATTAATCACAAAGCATTTTGTAGAAGTGAATGCAACCAGGTTACCTCTGTCACACAGTTGTGACACACTGATCAGGCTATATTTCAAGCCATCTATCAAGTAAACATTCTCAATGGAACGTGTGTCATCCTTACCTACCTTACTAACCCTAATGATTTCACCTTTCTTTCCATTTCCAAAGGAGACATTTTCTCCTTTGAGGTTCTCAAGTAAAAGGAACTGTTCCTTGTTGCCAGTCATGTGTTTTGAGCAGCCACTATCCATGTACCATATTTGACTGCTCCCTTTCACTTGAACCTACAAAAGAAAATTAGGGGTTAGTCTTAGGAACCCAAACTAGTTTGGGTCCCTTTCTATAAGAGAAAGGATGAATTAGGTCCCTTTTTGCCCAGTTTGGTAACCATTTTTTCTTTCGAACAAAACTTTTATTCTTTTGACTGGCCTGCTCTTTTGCATTGCATTCGATTTTGTAGTGACCATTCTTACCACAGTGGGTACAAATTTTGTTCTCAGGAAGAGTGAGGTACTTGATTTTGGGATCTCATTTAGGCATTTGACTCCCAAAGCCAAGTCCTCTTCTGTTGCTACTGTGATTTTCCTGTATCCATGTTAAAGCATCAGAGGATTTATTCTATTTTCATGTTCTGTCCAGTTCATGCTTAACCTTACCAAGTTAATCCTTCAACACTCTTATCTGTTCATCTTTTTTATGCAACTCATCCTTTAGTCTGCCTACATTTTCTTCTAAGATGAGTTGAGAGTTGTCATCTGTCTTCTTATTGGTTCCTAGTTTCAGTTTTAAATTTTCAGATTTTAACTCTAGGACATTTGTTTCAAGTGGATGGACCTGGTTCTTCAGAGCAGTGTTTTCACTCACAAATTCACTTACTCTGAGTTCCAGGTTCTTACACTTTGCTTTTAACATTACACACTCCTTAGACAATTGTTCCTTCTCTTTATTTATTTCTTCAGAATAATCAATGAAGCCAAGTAACAATTCAGAGAGTTTTTCTTTGGATAGGAACTTCATCTTGTTTTTGAGATGAGATATACTTGCCTCCGATTCCTCATCTGATTCACCAATTTCCACGAGTTCTTGCTCATCTCCATCTTCATCTTCTGAATCTTCATATGAACTTTCTCCCCAAGCAACAACCATACCTTTTGTTGATATTGTGTTTTTCTTGGGATGAACCAGTTCCTTCTTGTGGTTCCTTCGTTTAGATCTTTCCCTTTTCCATTCAACTTCCCACTGAGGACAGTTCTTGATGTGATGATCAGTTTTTCCACATTTGTAGCATCCCTCGTTGGTGGGTTTTTCTGGTGCCTTTGCCTTGTTGTAGTTTCCACCTCTTAAGATGCCCTTTTTCCTAATGAGATAGTTTCTGAATTCCTTGGTGATCATAGTCATTTCATCTTCCTCCAGATCTGTTCCCTCAGTGATTCTCAGTGCCAGACTCTTTTCCTTCTTAGGAGCATCCATCTTCATTGTCTGCCTTCTAAGTTCATAGGCAGTGAGATTTCCAATTAGCTCATCCAATCTGAGGGTTGAAAAGTTCTTGGATTCCTGAATAACAGTGATCTTACTCTCCCAAGAGATTGGCAGAACTCTTGTCAAAATATTTTCAACCTTGTCTTCTTCAAGGATAGTCCTTCCAAGATATTTTAGTTCATTTGTCAGAGTAGTGAACCTAGTGTACATCTCTTGGATGGTCTCTCCTTCCTTCATAGAGAAATTCTCATATTGAGAATATAATAATGTACCTCTTGATCTTTTCACTTGTGCAATTCCTTCATGAGCCACTTGCAAAGTGTCCCAAATTTCTTTGGATGTGGTGCAACTTTAAATTCTACAGTACTCATCTGGACCAAGTCCACACACAAGCCACTTCTTGGCCTAGGCATTCTTTTCCCATTTTCTTAAGTCTTCAGCAGTGCAGTCAGCTCTTGTTTTGGAACATCTACTCCTTCAGCAGTCTTCTTCATGGTGGCCAAAAGACCGTAAGTGACTATGTCCCATAGTTCATAGTCTTCTCCAATTAAGTGATCCTTCATCCTGTTCTTCCACCAGGAGTAGTAATGGCCATTGAAGAGTGGTGGCCTAGTAGTTGATTGTCCTTCCAAGTTCCCAGGTGGTGCACTCATCTTGATCTTTTCCTAAGGTGTTAGCCTCTTCAAGGATAACCCGCTCTGATACCAATTGTTATTTATCTATGTCAATACCACACAAGAGGGGGGGGGGGAGGTAATTTGTGTGGTGACCAATTTTTGTGTGCAGTAGTTATATAACGACCAGGTTCTTCTATGTGTTCCAACTCCTACAGTTTGTGGAATAATTATTGCAGAAAATAAAGGAACACAACAATTCTACGTGGAAAACACTTGGCTCAAAAGGTGAAAAAACCACGACCTACTTCCCAGTAGGATTTTCCCAAACTCTTGACTAAATCAATGAGCCAAACAACATTTACAAAATAAACTCTTTTGTAAACCTAAGGACTAACTCTAATCCCCCTGTGGCAAACTAGCCTCTAGCTATTTGCGACAAGCTTCAAGTTAACTCTAACTTGAATACTCAGTACCTATTACAATTTCTTCTAGATAAAGCTGAAAGATACACTTTGTAATCACCTACTACAAATAAACTAGACTAAAAGACAACAGATGGAACTGGTTCTTCCAGCTGGTTCAAGTAGTTTCAGAGTCGCACAGGAAATTCTCACACGAACTGCTTAGAAAATTGCTTTGGTAATTTTGTTCTCAATTCTTGTTTTGCTTCTATGTTTGTGCGCCCCTTTACAATAAGAACATTCTACAATATATAGGAGTTACAATATAAAGAATTAACTAGAATTCTAATGCAACTCTTCCTTGGTGGAAGATTTTTAGTCAAACTCAACTCCTCAAATCCTTCCTTATGTTAGATTTTGTTCTTATTAAGTAATGAGTCCTTCTCCTTATCATTTAGCAATCTTTTCGATCAGGAGATATCTCTCATTTACCAGATTTCGTTTATCTCCTGCATGTGCACCTCACGTGCCTTTAACTCTGCATGTGTCTATGACTCAAGTGATGGACCTGGTTCATCTCTGAGTTCCTTTTTCAATCTTCAAACTATTCTTTTTCTTGGGCCAACATCATTTGTGAAGAAGTCTCGCAATTTCGATGCCTGGGGGACTCAGCATCTTTTTGCATTTGCGATTGATCAACCACATTTGCGAAGGCTGGTCTTCGCATTTATTAATTGAAATTATTTTTCTTGCATCGTGTAATGTATTCAAGTCATCATTGGCTAGATTGAGTCGAGTGGAGTCGAACTTATAGAGGAAAAGGCTAAGTTGAGTGCTGAGTTAGCTGAATTGAGGTAAGTGTTTTTCCTAGATTTGTTGAGGGAGTTTTTCCTCCTATTTGTCATTGTTTGCTACATGCGGGGGGTGATACATATATGAGGTAACGAGAGTATATATATGTGCCGGGGTTAATCATGCTCGGGGGTAGATTATGTTATAATTGTGCCATATAGAATCTTATAACCTTCTTGGCTCATGCCTTACTTGACTTCTAGATATTTAGAATGTAGTGCTAAATGTTAGAGTTGAGACTTAGCCTAATATAACTTAATAAATTTGATGAGAATTTCTTAGAATACATTGATGTGTCAAATTCGAACATCTCTATGCATAATCATTAATACGTTGCTATGGCCGATACTTTGAGATGCTAGTTCTGTGCTTGTGTTGTCGATAAGTCGTGGAATTTTTGGAAGTACTTGAATTATATGACCTTGCGCATTCGTTTGAATCATTGTTGGCTTGAAAAACATTGATTGAGAATTTGGCTGGAATGTTCGTTTGACACTCTCCTTGATATTATTTATATTTCCCGCCTGGCTATTTATTTGAGATTTATATTCTTGGTGAGGAAGAGTGTAAAGCACGAAGGGTGATGTCGTGCCATTGATTATATTCATTATCATGTGAGGAAGAGTATAAAGTACGAAGGTTGATGCCGTGCTATTGTTTATATTCATTATCATGTGAGGAAGAGTGTAAAGCACGAATGGTGATGTCGTGCTATATTATTGAGAGTAAAAGCATGAAGGGTGATGTCGTTCCATGTTATTTGTGAGTAAAAGCACGAAGGGTGATGCCGTGTCATTACATTCATACTTTTATGCTTTTGTATCATTACGAGTTCATGGCACGAAGGGTGTTTCCGTGCAAGTAAGGACGAGGGACATGCATTATGTTATGATGTTCTTTTCATGCAGATATCTTCATGTCTTACCTTGGGTTGTTATGGTCATACTTGCGGTTCTTATGTGGCTTGTCATCACTGATCTGTCGTTATTCTTTATCTCAACCGCTGTTGTGTTGCATATACCTTCTACTTGTTTAACTTGTAAACATCACGTCTATTTCTTGCTATTATGATTGTATCCGTGACATTCTGTCTTGTTGCATTTAGGTACGTGTATTATTCCATGTGGGCCATTCATGCTTTACTTGTTCCATCTTCACGCCTCTACCATGACAGTTAGATGAAATCTAACCTTTTCCTAATTGCGGTCATTAACTCTATGCTCTCTGCTTAGTTTGTTACCGATGTTCTTCTGTACATTCTCGATTATTATTACTGCTGCATATTCCTTCATTGTCATTTCTAATATTGGTATTTCTAGCATTTGGTTGGTACTATCTTACGCACATATGGTGAGGATGAGATAAATGCACGAAGGGTGTCGCCGTGCCGTTAGATTTGATGTTTTCAGTACTTCTTTCACACTATGAAAGTTTTGAGGTGATTGTTGTGGTTCATGGGCTTTCGTTCTAAGGAAAGGTCCGGTTAAGATGTTGGAAACTGTTGAATATTGATTCTTCCTGGTACTTTTCTATTGCTTTGCACAATCGCATTGACTATTCTACTGTATTATTCTGTCGTATTGTTCTATTGCTAGTTTACATTATAGTGTTTATTAATGAGCATCTTTTAATTTAAAGCCTCGTCACTAATTCGACAAGGTTAGACAAGATACTTACCAGTACATGGGATCGATTTTACTAATACTGCACTTCTGCACACTCTGTGCAGACTATTGGAGCAAAGCTACTGAAGAAGTCGGGGGCTGACCCTGAAGATGTTTGTGTATTCCAAATAGAAGATGCCACTAGTACTTGATAGTTTTAGACCTTATTAATATGTTCATGTAGTTTTCAGACAGAACATGTATTTATTAATACTAGCTTTGTTTATTCTAAGTCTTAGAAGCTCATGATTCGTACTACCAGTTCTAGGGTAAAATTTGCAAAAGTGAAGATAAATCTTAATTTATTTTTCTTTAAGTTCATTTGGTTTGTTTCTTTTGTTAATTGGCTTACCTAGAGGGTCAAGTTAGGTGTCATCATGACCTGTGATTTTTGGATCGTGATAAGTTGGTATCAGAGCACTAAGTTTGTTGGTTCTACTAGTCATGAAAAAGTGTCTAGTAGAGTCCTGCGGATCGATATGATGACGTACATACCTATCTTCGGGAGGCTACAGGGCATGTAGGAAAATTTTCCCTTTCTTCTTTCCTTATCGTGCGACCTTGTTTCAGCTTGATACCTACGACTTTGATTCTTCCAAATCGCTCATATGTGGTGCTGTGCACTCAGTATTCACTATGTGCCGACGATTGGTGATGCTACAGATAGATTTCGACGGGCTATGGATGCTTGATTATCATTGCGATGTGTTGTCTAGCCTCAGAAGCAGATGTAGTGTTAAATCTTCTAGTAGTTCATTTGTGGTCTGAGGCAGGTTCATATGTTTGGTTGGTAAGCATAGACTTGGGAAGATTGGCTGTTGGCCAGGCTATTGTGATTAAGGTGAGTTCATGGCAAGGTGTCGATTTGAGTATAACCGGTGGGCCATTTCCTGCCTGATGAGTTTGGATCGTGTGTCTTATATGAGGTTTCCATCGGTGGAGTGCCTAATTTATCATTTCAGAGCATTTGGCGAAGTTGTTTGACTATGGAAATGATGAGTAAGCGTTTGTTAGAGTCTTCGGGGTGTTTTATGATCAACATGGTACGAGTTTTGAAGTATTCAGTTAAACAGTTGTACGAGATCGGGGCATGCTGTGAAGATATGGTACCTTTGGTTGCTGATGGCGTATTCTATGGCTTGGAGCTAAGTGGTGGAGTATGCTAATGACGACCGAATTGTAAGTTCATGGGTCGTATCGATTTTCGGGCCGAGAGATTGTTTGGTTATTTCTTTTAATGGGCATATGCTGGTAAATCACGGTTGCTCGACACGTATTAGCTGTGTATTGAAGATCAGAATAAGATGGGTGGTTATCGAGAAGGTTCTGGCGAGTTCCAAGTCTTATGTAGCCTTTAAGGGCTTTTGGATTTGTCTACGGGTGGGCTTGAAAATGGTAGTGGATGGTAATTGGATCTGTGGTGTTTATTTGTCAAGAAGAGTCTACATGTCAATGTTGGAGTGATGCAAGAAATGGTTTCGGGTTCCCAAGAAGTTCCCTCAGGCCGGTCATATCGGGTTGAGTTACTTTCGGGTTGGCAGTTTGCGTGAATCGGTTGAGTTAGAGGCGATTGGTTCTGATTACTTGATAATGTGCTACTGGGTTTCCGAAGAACTTATCATGGTTATGAGCACGGTCCGAGTTGATGTTTTCTACAGGTATAAGAGCTATATTGCTTATGGTTCAGAGTTGACCATGAGGCTTCCGTAGCGTTGCAAATTAGCATGTCAGAAGCAATGCTCCGCGTGGGGTTGGAAGGTTGTATGTACAAGGTTGCAACTATTTTTGAAGGGGAGGATATGAGTTCTTGATGGTACGGACGATTTTCGGTGTTTAAGGTTTTGCTGGCACTATGTGTTTTCACCGGAACGCTTATTGGCAAATACATTGTGTTTTGATTTATGGGTGCATTTCCGAGGGATGATGTAGTATGAGTTACGTGTCAACTATTTGGGAAGCAGTGTTGAGACGGGGTAGGAAAATTTCTGGTATTCGTTAGGCTTAAAGATTGAATGTTCTTGTTAGCAGACTATTCGTTGATCGCGAGTTGTGAAGGAGTGTAGAAAATTGGGTGATTAATGGTAGGTGTTATGGAAAGGTCACTATAGACTGTTGGAAGGTTATTACATGTTGAGGGATGATTGGAAATTAGTTTAGGAGTTTCTTTTGAGCCTAATGAGAATGTGTATTCTGTATCGGATCAGACTTGTTTGTTTTTGCGCAGTTGTTATCACATGTATATCATCGGGCGGAATGGATGTTATTCGCGGCTTGGTTTATGTTATATGTTCCTCTCTTATACTATGACGGGTTGTGAGGGTTACATGATTCTTCGTGCGCATATTGTGATTCAGTTTAGGCCTCATGGCATAATGGGCGAGATAGCCTTTGTGATGTTGATTTTCTCATTGCACCATAGTTGTGCTTGTTTTTCTCAGTATTGTTTGTTCCTAATAATTTTACCAAAGTTATATTTTTGTGCACTCGATTATGCTTGATATTGACGCACATGTGATCAGTGAGCCCGAGTATTATGGCTCGATGGGTACCCTGTATGGGTTGATATGATGGGATCGGGTTGCACGCTGCAACAGTACAATGATGAAATGTGGATCCTTATTTCTAATTCGTGTATTTTTCTTTCACCTTGTTGAGAATAGTTCTTAGTAAAATGCTAAAATTTCCTTGCCTGCTTAACTTGCTTAGATGTTTTCTTTAGTTTTTTTATCGTTATCTGTCATGTCTGAATTATTACTTGGTAGTGTATTGAACCGGGATGTGTGGGGATCTGTATGATTATTGTGGATACTTGTCGGTGTGGCTACTTGTGTTGGATGAGATGAGGTTTCTAGACCTGAGATTTGCGTTATTGTATTGTGATGAGGAAGGTTTGGAAGAATAACACTATGATTTGTTGAGTATTGGGGGAATGGACATGGTCGGGCGAGTGAGTTTCTTAGTTTATTGACTAGACGAGTGGTTAAGCGGTTATGCGCATTTCTTTCACCACCAGAGGGGTATGAAGGTTTTGAAATAAGGTTCTAATCGATATGATATTTGCTATCAGCACCGTATTTGTTCTTGGGCAGTGATGGTGGTCAGTAGTTCCTATTGTGAGTATTTGAGTGATTGGGTACGTGGTGTGATTATGTCTTGGATTATGGTCATGGTTTGATACAACTGGCTCAGAATTGTACAGTGTGTAGATGTGGGATTCGGATCTTGTAATAAATACAGGATGATAAAATGGGTTCTAAGGTTTCAGGACCAAGGTTGAAACAGATATTCCTAATGGTGGTGTATTGGTGGGCTTATGTGGATTAGGGTGACGTGGGATCACCCCCGGGGTTGTGCTTAGTGAGTTTACACATGGTCTAATAGCTTTGGGAAGACTCCTGGCACGTTCGAGGACGAACATGTGTTTAAGTGGTGGAGAATGTAACGACCCGACATGTGTATATATATATATATAGGGTTTGCGCATTGGTGAGATATGGTGAGATAACTGTTGATACGCGTGTGGCGAGATAAGACGGACATTTATTTTATTGTAGTGCAAGCAACGATACAAGGGGGTTATGTTGGGATGATATGTGATGGATTGGGGAGTACTATTGATGATATTTGTGTGGTGGTTTAACTTCTTTGTGTGTGTCATGCATTTCTACATGTTTTGTTGCGTTGTTTCCACCGTGTTAACCAGTGTCTCTATCTTTACTTGATGATTTGAGATGTAATAGTACATTTGCACATGCATACACCGTAACATGTTATTTATACGAATCTAGGAGTATGAGAGTGTTTATTATTCATGCACATGTATTCTTGTATATCTGCTTTCTCTGCGATGTGGTTTTGTCTAGTAACATGTGATCATGCTGGACGGATTGTGATATTGAGCATGTGACCACACGGGGCAAACTGTGATATTGACCCTTGACCATGCCGGGGCAGATTGTGATATTGGCACATGAGTTGTTCGTGATGTTGTGACATATATTATGGCACGAGGTCTTCGCTGTACGAGGGTGACTGATAATGTGAGCACGAGGTGCCATATGTACATGATTCATGATGTGTGACATAAGATTTGTGATTATGAGGTGTGGTGTCTCAACATAACTCTTGTTGTGAATCCTGTGTCGGAAAGATTGTTTGATTATTAACTATCATTATTTTTCCTTAATTTCTTTCACTTATATTTTATTTGTGCTTTAATTACTTTGCTATTTTATCACATGATTTCTCTCTCTGCCATTTATTATTTTGTTTTTAGTTGCTAGCTTTATATTTATATTTTGCACATATTACTTGATTAGTGAGTGTCTCGACTTGAACCTCGTCACTACTCCACCGAGGTTAGTCTTGATATTTACTAGGTATTGATTGTGGTATATTCATACTACACTTTGACATAATTTTTGTGCAGATCCAGGTACCTCAGAGCGTGCCGGGAGTTAGCTAGATGATTTTGAGTTGCTGAGGAGACTTCAAGGTATACCTGCCATTCCACTCGCAGGCCTCAAAATCACCTTCTATTGGTTCTTGCTATTGTTTACTTTAATTCCAAACACTATTGTATTTAGTGATTTCTATTGCACTCTCAGTATAGCTTATAACTGCATACTACCGATTTTGGGAAATATATAACTATTATTTATTTCAGCTATTTTGTGTCATTTACTAGTTTATACTTAATAGTCAAATGGTTTAAATCTGGTAAATTTCAGTGGGTGTTAGGCTTACCTAGTCCTAGGAACTAGGTGCCATTACGATCTTTAAGATGGGATTTTGAATCGTGACAGCTAGGCTACCTTCCATTATCGCGATGCCCACTCCAAGATCGTGTAGAACAACTCCTCCTTATCCCCACCCAACCCTCCGCGGTCGCGCGGCGTTCTCTGCAATAGCGATGCACACCAGACATCAATAGAATCTGCCAGCTTCAACTTTGCTTCGCGTGGTCTGAAACTCACCCAAGTCACCCGAGACCCCGTCCAATTATATCAACAAGTCCATAGACATAATTCGGACCTACTCCAGGCCTCGGAACACATAAAATAACATTACAACCAAGAATCACACCCAACCTAATCAATTTCTGAACTTCAAACTCTTTCCAGCTAACTCTGAACGCGACGATTACTTAGACAGCTCGAAATGACAGCAAATTTCACACACAACTCTGATATGACGAAACGAACCCACTCCCAAGCTCGGAATGCCAAATGACGTCCTATAACACCAAAGTTGTCACGACCCAAAATCCTAACTGAGGTCGTGATGGCGCCCAACAGCGGGGTAAGGCAAGCCGACTCTAAATTTTACTAAAGGTTCCTTCTTATTAGTTTAAAACACTTTAAAATATACTCAGTTTTTAATAGTTAAAACGTGATTTGACAAGGATAGTTAACCAGTTTTAATCAAAACTCTTATGATGAGTAATGTGACAATATGTATAGATACAGACCCGTAAACCAAAATAGAACTACGTGTGTTACGGGAACTAGTGTCACAAGTCCTACAGCCATACTAACAGAATATACAAAACATAATACACAATCCCATTGTCTGAAATGAATAGACGGGAAATAAGCAAAAGAAAACTCCAAGGTGCCGCCGAGGATCGTCAGGAGAAGCAGCTCACCGTGAAGTTGGGTCCAACTGAGATCAGAATCGAGATCCGGTCTAATAACCAGATGCACCAGCCTCAGAACATGTACAATTAAGTATAGAAGTGCAACATGAGTACATAAACAAATATGTACCCAGTGCAAATATCCCGCCTAACCTCGAAGAGGTAGTGACGAGAGGTAGAGGTGATACTTACTAGGGTCAACATTTTCTATATAACATGATTTAATAGGAACTAGGCAGGCATAACAGTCGTAGAAATGACAAGGAGATATATCATCAAGTATAGTTGTATTTACCTTTGTATGTCAAATTTCACTAACACATAATGTACTAAATTCCCTTATTAACATGAACTAGTTTGTACAATTTCAACAAATTCCCAGTGAATCATACAGCGCATAATAGGTTGGACACGTACGGACGAAATGTCGCAAAAAAAAAAATGTGCACTGCCGAGGGTCGAACGACTCGAACCATAGATGCATCTATTAACCCGCTCGCAAATCAAACATGCGACGCGGTTGACATAATAGTAGGGCTATTCCTCTCACGAATCATACATGTGACGTAGTGCCGCATACATACATAAAATTATCAATTTTCAAGGAATTATCAGAGATTATTTTAGCAATATATCATGGACCACAACTTACTAATATTCTCAAGCCAAATCAAGGATAATATGAAATTCAAGATACGTTTAGGAATACATGTAAGGCACATATAAGCATGCTTGTGAATCCTAGATCTACCTAACATAACATAGTAATAGCTACGCACGGACTCTCATCACTTCGTGCGTGCGTAGCCCCTGCAAGTAAGGACATGCAATTATTTATAATCACCTATGGGGACAATTCTTCCTTACAAGGTTAGAAAGGAGACTCACCTCATGACGAACCTAATCCCCCGACCAAGAATGCGCCCGAAACTCCGAACTCTACAACCGAGGACTCGAAACTAGTCAAATGTTATACAAATTCATTAATTTAGGCTCAAAGCATGGAAATCTCCTACTCATTTAGTAAATTTCCCTTTCTTGAAGAAATTCTAAAATCCAACCCCGGGCCCACATGCTCGTATTCCGAAAATTCTCGAAGGAAACAATCACCCATAGCCTAAGGATCATTAATATATGATTTCTACTTGATTTCACAGCTAATTCATGGGTAAATTCTCAAATTATCGAAAGCCCTAGGTTACTACCCTATTCTTGAATTTCCACTAATTTGGGTAGTTAATTAAGCTAGTATTTCATGCATGAAGCTAATATTAGAGTGGAAGTTACTTACCTTCAATGACCAGGTCGTTTGCCCCTCTAAGATGGTGGAAATCGCCCCAAGGAAGAAGATGAATATAAGGGAAATGAGTTAATTCCCGTGTATAAAAACATACTGTCTGAAAAGTGTTTCCGCACCTGCAGCTCGAGGACCGCACCTGCGGAAATGGAGTAGGATGCTTGGTCCCATACCTGCGGAGTGGAGACCGCTCCTGCGGAATTTTATCCGCACCTGCGAGGCTGGGACCGCAGGAGCGGTCCCACACCTGCGACTGATCTACCGCACCTGCGGTCACACCAGAACAGGTGCAGCAGTAGCTAATGCAACTGGTTTTTGGCCTCGTGTGGTGTCTGGGAGGCATCTGGGCCCACCCGAACCCCATTCCAAATATACCAACGAGTCCCAAATCATAATACGGACTCGCTCGAGCCTTCGGAACATCCAA
>MDKI01271631.1:0-55917 GCA_005239505.1 Nicotiana paniculata | reverse complement strand
TTGTCAAGAAAACTCAAAATCAATTAGGACATCAACTGGCATCAATAAGATCTGACCATGGTAATGAATTTGAGAATGCTAAGTTTGCTGAGTTCTATGATGAACATGGTGTTAATCATAAATTTTATGCTCCTAGAACCCCACAGCAAAATGGGGTTATTGAAAGGAAAAACAAAACTCTTGAAGACATGGCAAGAACCATGCTCCTATCTAGCAAACTACCTCACAGCTTCTGGGTTGAAGCAATAAATACTTCTTGTTACATAATCAATAGATGCATGACCAGACCTCTGGTAGGGAAAACTCCCTATGAATTACTTAAAGGGAGAAAGCCCAACATATCCCACTTTAGGGCTTTTGGATGCAAGTGTTTTGTACATAGTAATGGCAAAGATTCCCTAGGAAATTTTGACCCCAAAAGTGATGAGGGAGTATTCTTGGGATATTCATCACATAGTAAAGCTTATAAAGTGTATAATAAAATAACTATGTGTGTAGAAGAAAGTATACATGTTGTCTTTGATGAAACTAACATTCTTGCTGAGATACAAGAACCTGAAGATGAGGAGTTTGGACTGGTAAGAAGCAGTGATCATACTGAAGCAAGCATGAAAGGTGGAACAGGTGATGGACCAGGTTCAACTACCCCAAGAATCATGACAGGGGGAATTCAACATATGCAACCTGGCCCTGATCCTGCTCTACATCAATAAGACATCATGGAATCATCTAGGAATGAACAACTGGTACTTAAGCCACACAAATATTAGAGTTCTCACCCTCTTGAGAACATCATAACATATTTGGCGTCTGGAATCAAAACAAGATCATCCTTGAAAAATCTGTGTGCGTTTGATGCCTTTCTATCCATGATCGAACCAAAGAACATTGGGGAAGCCCTACAAGATGCTGATTGGGTAAATGCCATGCAAGAAGAGCTGAATCAATTTGAAAGAATTCAAGTATGACACTTGGTACCCAGGCCACTAGATAGATCTGTAATTGGCACCAGGTGGGTTTTCAGGAACAAGCTCGATGAGGATGGAACTGTTACAAGGAACAAGGCAAGATTAATTGTTCAAGGATATAGTCAAGAAGAAGGAATTGACTATGATGAGACCTTTGCCCCTGTGGCAAGACTGGAGGAAATCAGACTTCTTATAGCATTTGATGCACACATGGAATTCACCATTCATCAGATAGATGTTAAGAGTGCCTTTATTAATGGCTATCTGAAGGAAGATGTATTCGTCAAGCAGCCTCCAGGTTTTGAAAGCAAGGAGTCACCTGACCACGTATACAAACTCGACAAGGCTCTATATGGTCTCAAACAGGCACCAAGAGCATGATACGAACGATTATCAAAATTCCTGCTAGAACATGGGTACAAACGAGGCAAAATTGATAGTACCTTGTTCTTAAGGGAAAAGGGTAAGGATCTCCTGGTTATGCCAATATATGTGGATGATATCATATTTGGAGCGACTTCTGAAAAATTGAGCAATGAATTTTCTATGCTAACGGGAAGTGAGTTTGAGATGAGTATGATGGGTGAGCTAAACTTTTTCTTAGGCTTGCACATTAAACAAAACCCAAATGGAACAATGATCCACCAACAAAAGTATGTAAAAGAATTGCTCAAGAAGTTTAAAATGGAAGACTCAAAAGAAATAGACACTCTCATAGCCACAACTACAAAATTGGATGTGGATGAACCTGGTTCATCTGTTGACCAGAAGCTATATAGAGGGATGATTGGGTCTCTATTGTATCTCACTGCCAGCAGACCTGATATTGTGTTCAGCGTGGGATTGTGTGCTAGGTTTCAGGCAAATCCAAAGGAGTCCACCTCACTGGAGTAAAGAGAATCTTGAGATATTTGAAAGGCACCACTGATTTATGCCTTTGGTATCCTAAAGGTAGATATTTGTAGGATATGCTGATGCTGATTATGCAGGATTCCTCATTGACAGGAAAAGTACTTCAGGTATGGCTCACCTTTTGGGTTCATGCCTTCTGTCTTGGGCTACCAAGAAACAAAATTCAGTAGCTTTGTCTACTACGGAGGCTGAATATGTGGCTGCAGCCTCATGTTGTGCACAGTTGTTATGGATCAAACAACAACTCATGGACTTTGGTATTGATGTGGGATGCATTCCTATCTTTTATGATAACACTAGTGCTATTAGTTGGACGAAGAACCCGTTTCATCACAAAAAGACTAAGTACATAGATGTTAGACACCATTTGCTAAGGGATAACTATGAAAAAGGAATGATCTCAATTGAATTTTGTGCTACTGATCATCAAATTGCTGATATATTCACTAAAGCACTTATTAGGGAGCATTTTTAGAGAAACAGACTGGAACTAGGGATGATTAAGATTACCTGATTCAAAAAAAAATATTTATATAGATGAACTTTTTTGGCTAGAAAATTTTAATTAGGTACTTAATCAGATTAATAATTGCTCAACATCATGTCTTTATTTTCATACTCTTGTTCCATGTATTTATATGATTCCCTGGATACTAATAATTTTTATCTATCTTTGTAAATTGAGGCAATTTAAAGATTTCTAACAGGATGAACCTGGCTCATCTATGCTGATTCATCTGACTGACAAGGTACGTGCTCTTCTCCATATAGTAATTCAATTACAGTCGCACATGAGCAGGATTCTATCTATATTTGGTTCATTCCTAAGTCTTTGTACTGATCCATAAATGAACCCGTTCCAAGGAGTCACATCAATACTCAATTAGCCTAGAAATATGGAACTCTCAACCGTCAAATCAATGAAAGTCCTACAACTATTAGACTTCCACTTGAATAAATTTTTTATCCGTTGTAAAATTAATGGTCATGTCTTATAAAAGGCAATCATTAATCATCTCTTCATAAAGCTACCTTCAAACCAAGTTTAACTCATACTACACAACCCAAAACTTGCAACTTGTCCTTTCCTCCTAACAAAGCATAAAAATGTCTTCACCTCGACCAGCTTCTTCCTCCTAACAAAGCATAAAAATGTCTTCACCTCCACCAGCTTCTTCGTCTAATTCCTCACCTAATCGTGATTACGATGGAGGACATTCTGAATCTGTCTCCAATTCTCCATCCGTTTACAGCTCTGAATCACCAGAAATTCCATCATCCCCTGAAAATACACCCACTCTTGAACCCACTCTAAACCCTACTCCTGCCCCCAAGAATCGTCGTGTTAAAGTTCTTGCCCAAAAATCTGTTGCTTATGGGGCTAAGGAAAAATTCTTGGAGGATCTTATTAAAGCAGATAAAGGTACTAAGTAAGATTCATCCAGTGAATCCTTTAAATCAGCTAATGAGGAAGAAGCACTTGGTTCAACCAGTTCTGAAAAAGTTAATCTTGAAATCGATTCTGAACTTACTTCTGCTGATAAAATATTCGTGTTGGTTGGATCTGTTATTGATGTTAAAATGCCTGGAAGGAAGAAGGGTGGGAGAAAAGAAAGAATTCTTGATAGAGAGGGAGAAGAAGATGTGAGGGGATCTAGGGAAGATGGTACCACGCTGGTTATCTGTGGTCGCATTCCTGAAACTATGGAAGAAAACGTCACGGATTTAGGGGGAAGCATAGTTGAGGAAGTTGCAGCAAGTCTTACAAGTCTAAAGAAAGGAACAGATGAACCTGGTTCATCGGGGGAAGAAACATCGGCTGAAAGGTTGAAGAAACTGGGGGAGTCTTATAACCCCAAGAGAAGAAGGAGTCAGAAACCCAAGAAGGAAACTCAACCAGTTCCTTCAAAGAAAAGAAAAATTTCTGAAGTTGTTGATGTTTCTGCTCCAAAAGTAAGAGCTACTCGTAGCACTGTGAGAGAAGAAGAAGAGAAATTAGAAAAGGCTCTAAAGGAGAGCAAGAATAAGAGGGAAGCAAAAGGAAAAGCAAAAGTTGGAGATCTTGTTGAGGCTATTGAGATTGAAGAGACTGGGTTGGACCTGGTCCTACAGGAAGAGCAACCTGGTCCTACAGGAGGAGCAACCTGGTCCTACAGGAGGAGCAACCTGCTCCAGGCGTGGCTGAGACACCAAAACCCCCAAAGGCTAAGGATTCTTCAAAGAAGTCAGCTAGAATGTCCGTCACACCAACAAGATCTACTAAGAAGACCAGGGCCAAGCCAAAGAAAGTGAAAGTTGTTGAGGATGATGATGCAGACTGGAGTGGAGAGGAGGAGAAGGAAATTGGAGAGGTGACTGATAGAGTTACCATGTTTGGAAAAAGAACAATACTGAAGGGTAAGCTCGTGAAGGATTTAGAGGAGCCTGGAATGCAATATCTGATGAAAACTCTGGAGGTGCAAGGCTGGAAGGACCTGGTCCTTCGCATGGAAGGTAGGCTGGCAAAACCTGAGTTGGTAGAGTTTATGGGGAATGCCAGTGTCAAGTAAGGCAGGGTCACTTCTATGGTCAAAGGAATTGAAATTTCCTTTGATGTTAAAGAACTGGGTGTTATTCTTAACATACCAGCTGAGGGCTATAAGGACTACACAAGGCAGAGATGGCCTTGTCTAGATGGTATGGCCTCAGCAATCAACATCACTAGGTTCTTTAGTGATAGTGAGAAGGATATTGAACCCAAGCCGATTTACAAGAGTGAGATGAAGCCAGAGCACAAGCTACTCTTTGAGTTCGTCACCAAGTTCCTACTACCTAGACAAGAAAGAAGGCACATGGCAAATTATATGGATCTTACTTTGATGGAATGCTTGTACAGGGGAAAGCAAATTAATTGGCCAACTTTCATCATCCAACTCTTTGATAGAGTGGTGAATGGAAACAAAGCACACACAATTCCTTATGGCTTCATTCTGACAACAGTGCTTGCACATTTTGGGGTTCCAGTAAAGAAGGCTGAGATAGCTACTGCCAAAGAATATTTTGGGAAGGAAACTTTGCTTACATGTGACTACAATATCAATATTCCTATGGATGAACCTGGTTCATCTAGGAACCAACTAGTCAATAGCAAAGTTAGAACTCTGGTGCAGGAAAACGAGATTAAAGATATGGAGATCCTTCGTTTGAAGTCTCGTGTGATTGAGGTTGAAGCTGAGCAGGATGCTCTTAGAGCTTAATTACAAAGGAGAAAGAAAATAACGAGGGTGTTCTTCAGCAGATGTTGTCTCTCCTACAATCCAAGACCACAACCTTCTCTGCACCTTCCCATCCTTAGGCTTCTTAGAGCTTCCATAACCCATCTTTAGACCAATTATCAGTTTTAGTTCTTTTTACTCTTTCTTTTTGCTCATGGTTGGTTTGTTTTTGTTTTTCTGTATGGTGGTTGATTATCGTTACTAATCAATGAATTTTGCTTTTATTTATTGACTTGTCTCAATTTCTTAGTTAGCTAACATTTATTGTCTTCTTGTGTTGATTAATCATGCTTTGCACCTACAGTTGACTCAATGACCATGAGTAATAATTAATAAAACTGGTAAGTATATCATTTTGCAAACTTTTCGATGATGCCAAAAGGGGGAAGATAGGTGCTGAACTTGCTGAACTTTTCAAAATGTTTTTTAAAGTGATATTTATAACCTAATGAACCTGGATTCTCTATGATTAATGCTTAAAACCATACAAAGTTGTTTGAAGTGTATACATGATTAAGCACACAGTTTGTCATCATCAAAAAGGGGGAACTTGTTTCCCCATGTCACTGCATAGTTTTGAAGATTGACAAACGGCTGACCAGTTGAACCAGGTCCATCAGAGCACACATCTTGAACTAAATAGCTGGCACATGAGCCGTATATGCTTAGGATATGTTTGTGAATATGAAATATCAATGAACCAAGAGATTGTATCCTAATGTGAAAAGGTTGCAAACCGATCTGATTAATTGAAATCGAATTCAGCAAGGAACGTAACAAAAGAAAGGAAGTTGAGTTTGGTTCGAATTTTTTCACCCAGGTAGAGTTGGACTAGAATTGGAAGACAAGGTCAACGACTGACTCTATAAATACTTGATGTATTTCTGCTGGAATTCTACACACACAAAAGCTGAAGTGAATCAAAGTCTTAAAGCAAAATTCCTAGAGTTATTTGCTAGCAGAATCATTGTGCGATGCAAAGGCTACAGTTCAACTTGTAGAACCAGTTTAATCTGATTGATTGTTGAGTCTAGTTGATTGTAATAGGAGTTTTTAATATTGTATCTTTCAGCTTTCATAGAAGCAATTGTAATAGGTATGTATTGTTCAAGTTAGAGTTAACTTGAGGTGTGTACAAAATTAGCTAGGGGCTAGTTACTACAAAGGGATTAGAGTTAGTCCTAAGATTGCAAAAGAGTTTATTTTGTAAGTACGTTTGGCTAAGAGTTTTTAGTGAAGAGTTTGCGCAAATCATACTGAGGAGTAGGTCGTGGTTTTTTCACCTTTTGAGCCAGGTGTTTTCCCCGTAAAAATCTTTGTGTATTTACTTTACTGCTTTTTATTATTTCGCAACAGTAGTAGTTGGAACACCAAGAAGAACCAGGTTCTTCTACTAAGACAGCACTCGAAAATTGGGTATCACACAAAGTAACATATCTTCTTGTGTGGTATTAAAGTCTAAAACAACATGTGTTAAGGTTGTTTGATACCTCTTGAGGTTTTCCGACGGCTGATATTATCGAAGCCCTTTTTCAATTGTTTTGCCGAGGGTAGCCTTTTAACCAGTTTTTTAGAGTATTTGAAGGCCTATTTGCTTATTACGGAATTCAGACGTCTCCAAACTTTAAATGTATTGGTCCTTAAGATCTTTAGACTAGGCCAATTTGGCCTCTAAAAATGCCTATTATTCCCTCTTTTCGGCTTAAAAGACTTAGTAAAATTTTCTTTATGCCTTAGCACGTTTGTGTTAAGGTTGTTTGATACCTTTTGAGTTTTTTTGAAGGCTGATATTATCGAAGCCCTTTTTCAATTACTTTGCTGAGGGTAGCTTTTTAACCGATTTTTCAGAGTATTTGAAGGCCTATTTATTGCGGAATTCGGATAGCTCCGAGCCGCGTTATTTCGGCCATAGCCTTTAATATGGCCGTAGCCTTCGGGTATGCCTCTTGGACTTATTTCCCGATAACATTTCGAACTTGTTCAAAATGTTAATCCTCAAGTACGATGGCCTTGGCCTATATATCAGGGGGTGCCACTTTTAGGTCTTATGACTTCGAATTTAGACAACTCGACCATGCAATCCCTGAGTGTTCGAAGTATGTTTGCACTTGGCTCTTGAGCATTTTTCATAATATCATCAGTATGAGATTTGCATAGAAGATCAAAATCATAAGTACAAGATTTGCATAATAGAGAATTTGCTCCGAGACACGAGATTTTTGACAAAGAAAGAATGCTTCTTTGAATAATTTATACATGCCTTGCCATCGGGACTCGACTAATCTATATAGACACGGTTCATTCGATCGTTTGGCCCATTACAAATTTTTTCCTATCGAGGCCTATTGACACAAGGTACATTTCTCGAACACATAACATCCGAGGGTGATTCCCCCCATCCGATGGAGAGACTATCATCTGAGGGTGGTGCCCGCATTTCCCTTTAGCTTCGTTCAACATTTTCTTTAGGTTTTGGATGATAGTCTTGTTCGTTGATTCGTCCTGTCCATTCCCACTAGGGTGATACAGAGTTGATAGTATCCTCTTTATTTTACGATCCTCGAGGAATTTCGTTGTTACCTTGTTTCCGATGAACTGTTTTCCATTGTCACATACTATTTCTGCGGGTATCAATCGACATGCGATGTGATCCCATATGAAGTCTATCACTTTTTTGTCCCTAACTTTCTCGAAGGTCTGCACTTCAACCCATTTAGAGAAGTAGGCAGTCATAAACAAAATGAACTTAGCTTTACCTGGGGCCAACGGCAGAGGGCCAACGATGTCCATCCCCCATTTCATGAACAGCCATGGGGATAGGACCGAGTGAAGTTTCTCTTTGGGCTGGTGGATTATCGGTGTATACATTTGACATTTATTGCATCTTCGAACAAACTCCTTAGAGTCTTTTTCCATGCTATCCCAGTAATATCCTGCTCTGACTACCTTGCAAACTAGTGACTCGGCATGGGAATGGTTCCCACAAGCGCCTTCATGGATTTCTCGTAGAACATAGTCAGTATTTCCCGGTCCTAAGAAAATTGCCAAAGGTCCATCAAACGTTCTTCTGTATAATGTTCCGTCTTCGTCTAATGTAAAACGAGCGGCTTTGGTCCGTAAGGCCCTCGATTCCTTAGGGTCCGATGGGAGCTTTTCCTTCTTAAAGTACTCGATGTATTTATTTTTCCAGTCCCAAGTTAAGCTTGTAGAATTTATTCCAGCATGCCCTTCCTCGATCGCGGACCTCGAGAGCTAAATGACAGTCCCCGAGCTGATCTCGTCTTCTTCGACCGATGATCCCAAATATGCTAATGCATAAGCCTCACTATTTTATTCTCAAGGCACATGTTGTAGAGTTCATTCTTTGAAAAGGTGGAAAGTTACCTGTATTTTTTCTAATTACCTTTTCCTTCTATCCTCTCGAACTTTGAAGGTTCGGTTTACCTGGTTAACTACCAGCAGAGAGTCGCACTTAGCTTCGATGACTTCGGCTCTCAAGCTTTTGGCTAACTCGAGACCTACAATCATGGCCTCGTACTCGGCCTCATTGTTAGTCAATTTAGAAGTTTTAATGGATTGTCTAATGATTCTACCCGTGGGTGGCTTCAAACCAATGCCTAACCTGGACCCTTTCACATTCGAGGCACCATCAGTGAAGAGGGTCTATATCCCCGGCGATGTACCTGATTTTAATAAAAGTTCTTTCTCTGCCTCAGGTACAAAGATCGGCGTGAAATCGTCCACGAAGTCCGCTAATATTTTAGACTTAAAGGTCGTTGGGGGTTGATATTCAATATCGTACCCGCTGAGTTCGACGACCCGTTTGGCCAATCAGCCCGATAATTCGGGCTTGTGCAAAATATTACGGAGTGGGTAGGTGGTCAATACACATATGGGGTGGCACTGAAAATATGGTTTTAACTTTGTTGAAGCACTTATTAGTGCAAGTTCCAATTTCTCTAAGTGTGGGTACCTAGTTTCCACATCTCCTAAGGTTCGACTTACGTAATAAACAGGAAATTGTGCACATTTATCTTCTCAAACAAGAACACCACTTACCGCGATTTCGAACACATCCAAGTATAAGTAAAGTTTCTCATTTGCCTTTGGTGTGTGAATCAGAGGTGGGCTCGATAAGTATCGCTTCAATTCTCATAATGCCTGTTATCATTTTGGGGTCCACAAAAAATCATTTTTCTTCTTGAGTAGGGAGAAAAACCTGTGGCTCCAATCCGATGACCTCGAGATGAATCGAACCAAGGCAGCTATCCATCCGGTTAGCCTTTGCACGACTTTTACAATATCAATGACAGTGATGTCCTCGATAGCATTGATCTTATCGGGGTTGATTTCGATTCCCCGATTTAATACCATTAAGCCGAGTAATTGCCTGAACCGACCCCGAAAGCACATTTTTCGGGGTTAAGCTTCATGTTGTACTTCCTTAAGATTTCGAATATTTCCTGAAATTAAGCCGTATGGTCCTCTGCGCAGGGACTTAACTAGCATGTAATTCATGTAAACTTCCATCGATTTACCTATTTTTTCTTCGAACATTTTGTTAACTAGGCGTTGATATGTAACTCCTGCATTTTTAAGCTTGAAGGGCATTACATTATAGCAATAGGTTCCATACTTAGTGATAAAAGAAGTCTTTTTTTTTTCTTTTCTGGGTCTATTTGGATTTGATTGTACCCAGAATAGGCATCGAGAAAGGTAAGGATCTCGTGGTCGGCCGTGGCATCGATCATGCGATCGATGTTAGGCAATGGAAAAGAATCTTTTGGACACGCCTTGTTCAAGTCTTTATAGTTTACACACATTCTAAGTTTGTTCCCCTTTTTGAGGACTACCACTACATTAGCTAACCATTTGGGATATTTTACCTCCCGAACAGATCCTATTTTGAGAAGTTTAGGTACCTCGTCCTTTATGAAGGCATGCTTTACCTCAGATTGCGGACTTTTCTTTTGCTTCACCGGTCTAAACTTGGGATCCAGGCTCAGTCGATGTGTTGTTATCTCCGGTGGGATTCTTGTCATGTCTAAATGGGACCATGCAAAACAGTCCATGTTATCAATAAGAAATTGTATTAATTTTTCCTAAGTTCGGGGGTTAACCCCGTTCCCAGGTATACCTTTCGTTCGGGCATGTACTCGATCAGTAGCACCTGTTCCAGCTCTTCGACCATTGATTTGGTGGCATCTGAATCTTCGGGAACAACAAAGGTCCGAGGAGTTAGAAAATACTCCTCTTCTTCGTCATGTACTACTTGTTTCTCCGATTTGGTCGAGGCCGGGGCGGTGATTGCAATTTGGCTGCTTGCTTATCTTTGGTGCTCGATTTTTTTGAAGTTGATAGTGTCGAGATTGATGTTACTTCATCGACTGCAAACATTTCCTTCGCAACATGTTGTTCTCCGTATACTGTTTTTATACCATCCATCATCCGGAACCTCGTCATTTGGTGGAGGGTTGATGGTACTGCCCTCATATTGTGGATCCAAGGCCTTCCGAGCAATGCGTTGTATCTCATGTCGCCTTTGATGACATGGAACTTAGTATTTTGGATGGTTCTGGCCACATTTACTGGAAGGATAATATTCCCCTTAGTTGTTTCACTGACCATATTGAAGTCGTTTAGGACTCGAGATGCAGGTACAATTTGGTCCTGCAGGCCGAGCTGCTCCACGACCCTTGATCTCATGATGTTTGCCGAGCTACCTGGATCCACCAAAACATGCTTAACTTGAACTTTATTTAACAAGATATAAATTACCAAAGCGTCATTGTGTGGCTGACAAATGCTTTCTGCTTCTTCGTCATTGAATGATAAAGTGCCTTCGGGCACATAGTCTCGAGTTCATTTCTCTCTGGTGATAGACACCTTAGTACGTTTGAATATAGGTCTATGTGGTACGTCGACCCCGCCGACGATCATATGAATGAAATTGAGGTTCTTCTTCTTCTTCTTCATTTTTTCTGTTGGTGTCTCTTTCCCTAAAGTGATTCTTAGCTCGATCACTGAGGAACTTTCAAATATGGCCCTAGTTGAATAATCGAGCTACCTCCTCCCTCAACTGTTTGCAATCTTCGGTCCTATGACCGTGTGTGCCATGATACTTACACATTAAATTTGGGTTCCTTTGAGAAGGATCAGTCACCTGGGGTCTTTGATCCTTTCGATATCCGATACAATGCCCAATCCATCGACCTTGAAATTATACTCCGATAGACCTGGTGCTTCTATGGGATCTGCATACTTATCGAAGCCATTTTTACCTGTAAGTCCCCGAGAATTCTGTTCTCGATCGCTTCTCCGATCATTCCAGGTGCAATTGCATCCCGGACCGTCGTTCTTCGGATCTGCAATATATGGCTGGTACTGATCCTTATTCGACCTTGGCTCCCTATCGATTTCCCCCAGATTTTTGCGTGCCGACTGATTTGGATGTACTGAACCGGAAGGGGCTCCCAGTTGATCATCTTCGACCCGGATCTCCGAGTGATATCGATTGTGAACATCTGCCCAAGTTACAACTGGGTATTCGATCAAATTATGTTTCAACTGTCGTGATGCTATCGAACTCCGTTCATTCACCCTTGGGTGAAATCTTGAACGACCCAATCGTCTGTGAACGGTGGAAACTCCATGTGTTTCATTTGGAACCGAGACACGAACTCCCTTAACATCTCATTATCCCTCTGTCTCACCTTGAAGAGGTCCGATTTTCTGACCTTTATGGCCCCGACGTGTGCTTTTACGAATGAATCCGCCAACATGGTGAATGAATCGATAGAGTTTGGTGGCAAGTTGTGATACCAAATTATTGCTCCCTTCGGCAGGGTCTCTCCGAATTTTTTCAGCAACACAGACTCGATTTCATCATACTCCAAATCATTACCCTTAATAGTGCATGTGTAAGAGGTAACATGCTCATTAGGGTCAGCGGTCCCGTTATATTTATGTATGTCAGGCATACAAAATTTTTTTGGAATTGGTTTCGGAGCTGCACTCGGGGGGAACATTTTTGCACAAACTTCTTCGAATCCATTCTTTTCAGGATCGGTGGTACCCCTATATCTGGTCAACTCGGGAGTTGTAAGTCTCCACCTTTTTATTATTGGCTTCGATTCTCATTCTCTCCAGATTCAATTTTTTTGGTGAGCTCCTCGAGCATCTTTATTACATCATGATCGGTTTCCGATGTGTTACTACCCGATCTTTCCGGTACTGGTTTGATACGTCGAGTAGTCTCCTACTCTACCCTAATTGGAGCTCTGTGTTGATTCTGTAATTGAGTAATGGCGGTTTGTTTGGCCTGGAGCATCTCGAATATTACTTGGAGACTGACTCCTTCGTCTCCTATGCCCTGTGTACCTCGGCCTTCAGTTCGACCTTCTCTACGCGCACTCCCTTTGGGTTCTGCGCCTAAGTCCACATTAAGAGCAACGTGCGAACTGACATCGATTGGGTTGACGGGTGGTGCTCCTCCGAGATCAACCTGTGGCACATCGATTCCTGGAGCAATAACATTCTCATTTTCCCCGTGAAGCCCGAGGCCATTGTCACCGTGTGCGGATGCGCTTTGTGAGTTTGACATGTTTCAACCTGAAAAGCAAAAATTCCTGCCAAGAACAAGCGTAAAATAGTGTGTTTTACCAGAATTAGTACTGACAATCACTACTATCCTTAGCCCCACGGTGGGCGGCAAACTGTTTACCTCGAAATTCGAGTGACGATTAAACTTGTATTCTGGTTATAAAGATATGTGATCATATTCAATACCAATTGCTAAATAATGGAATAAAAGAACGAATTGTGCGATAAAATAAATCAAACCAATACTGTGGCAATGTATCGACCTCGATCCAGGATAGCCTCGAGATCAAGTAGTAAGAATAGTAAAAACAATAATGAATAATAAGTAATTAGAGAGCAGAGTGTATATTATTTTCAGTGAATGTAATGTGTCTTTACAAATGAATAGGGTCCCTCTTGAGGAATCCCAGAATAGGTACAATTCTAAAAATGGAAACAAATCCAATGATTGGTGTCAATAACCTCCTGAATCGATCTGTCCCGTGATTTCTGTCGTGATCTTCGACCAGATGCTAATATCTCGTCATTCTGTTACCATAACTCGCTTGAGCACTTCGATCTTCATATCTTCGAAACCGGACTTAGTCCATTATGAGCTTATTCTCGATACAACTCCTCGAGCCTATAAAATTGGACACACTCGATTTTAACCGTATACAGATAGTCCTTGTGTCCTCTCTCACGGTTAGAACCGCTAGACACATGTGCTCGATAAGAGTATGTGTTAGATCCAGACAGGCCCCTTGTTAGGTAAAAGGTTAGATCCTTTCATACAGTCATTAAGCTCTATAAATATTCTTGTATATTTCGGTTCTTATATCTTACTGGCCGAGCGAATTACCGCCAGCCTACTCGATCCTGTAAACTTGGTATATATATATATATATATATATATATATATATATATATATATATATATATATATATATATATATATATATATATATATACCTTTAAATTTCATTTAGTTTGCATATTTATTGGAAACATGAGATTTTCAAAGTTTAAGATCACCGATTAAATTAACGAAATAGTCTAAGATCATAGTAAATAAAGAAAAATAAGACTAAACCGAAAGCAAAATCTCGGAGACGAAAATCTTAATTAAACAAACTTTTCGTGACTATAATGAGAACAGAAGAAACAAGAATTTCCATCATTATGTCCTAGATATATGTAAATTGATCGTCACTTTTTACATATAAGATATAATTGTAACTTTATAAAAGTGTATCTTTATGTCAATTACTGATGTGAGGCAAAGAAAGTAGCTTACAATTTTTCAGAAGGGGATACTATTGTTTTAAAACCATTGACTAGGGACATCATTATGATATCTTATCATTTTATTTTGGCCCATCCAAAATCCTTTTCTCTGTGTATACGGGTGAAACCGGATCAATAAATCGGTTCGGTTTTCAATAAAATAAATTGGTCAAGGAACGCGATGATAAGGAATCGAAAGCGAGATAAAGGGTTCGTCGAGTCAGGCACCGGGGGCACCACGTCCGCCCTCGAGTGTATCGAGACCATGACCCTGGGATCGGTCCAAATCCTTAAAAACTTTAGTGGGGATTATAAGGGAATCGAACACGATTAATGGAAGGTCGTAATATCCTTGATCAACCAGTTATCACGGCGTAGATCTCCACACGTACCGACGTGAATCCAGTGATTAGTTAAACGGGAGATTTTTACCTTTTATGAAATTATACCTAGAGTAAAAATTCTCCTAGTATATAAAGGGGGTCTGATTATTCAATGAAACACATTATAACATGCATCCCAAAGCAATACATTATTATTTTCATCATTATTCATCTCTCTTATTCTTGTTCACTAGTGCTAGCCATTGTGAATCCGGATCGAGGGTAGAAATCATCAAGGTTGGGATTATCCTCCTCACGTGGTTTGAATTTACCATATCTTTATTTGTTTAATTTAACGCAATTTATCGCTTGTATCGAATTTATCCACGTATCCTTAAAACCACTTACAAATTTAATTGTTATCCGTTTTAAGGGTAAACAGTTTAGCGGCCTACCATGAGACTAAGAATAATAGTAGCAATTTGATATAAATTTTCATAACACACCCTATTTTACACTTGTTATTTGAAGTGTCTTTGATTTCAGCTCAAATTTCAAAATGTCGAACTCCCAATCTGCACATCTAAATATGGATGCTGAGTCCAGTCACCATGGCGAGAACAACAAAGCGGTACCCAGTAATGAGGTGCCACATGTCGATCCCATCGGAGTTCCGTTACGGACCCGATCGGCGCTAACTCACATGTGACCATCAATGTGAATCTGCCTACCAATCCTGAGAACAACGTCCGCGGGAGAGTCCAATCGGTATTCCAAGATACACGCGACGGTTAAGAAGATAAGATTAACTTGTGAGTGATCTTAGAAATGCTACATGCCCAACAAGCAGTGATAGCCCAATTGCAGAACAAAAGTCGCGCCCCTAACAGAGTTGAGCCCGAGTCGTCTCGGGAAACCACTCATAGAAATGAACCAATCGCGGAGAGGCCGGGTAAAGCTGAACCCGGGACTAACCCCAAAATCATGAAAATGCTCGAGGAACTGACAAAACGGGTAGAATCGAGTGAAAAGAAAATCAAAGATAACGACAAAAAGGTGGAAACTTACAATTCCAGGGTCGACCAAATCCCAAGAGTGCCACCGATATTGAAGGGCCTGGTTTCCATGAAGTTTGTGCAGAAACCTTTCCCTCAAAATGCAGCTCTGAAGCCAATCCCAAAGAAGTTCCGCATGCCCGAAATTTCTAAGTACAACAGAAAAACCGACCCAAATGAGCATGTGACCTCCTACATGTGCACCATCAAAGGGAACGACTTGGAGGATGATGAGATCGAGCATGTCCTGCTGAAAAAGTTTGGGAAACTTTGTCAAAGAGAGCTATATCCTTCGTGAAAGCACACGGCGGGGCCATCAAGGTCGAGATCAGGAAGTCAGACCCTTTCAAAGTAAAACAGAGAGATAATAAGATGCTCGAGGAATTCGTGTCCCGGTTTCAAATGGAACGAACGGACTTGCCTCTGATCGCAGACAATTGGGCCGTTCATGCCTTCACCCAGGGACTCAATACTCGAAGCCCATTGGCTTCACATAAGTTGAAGAAAAATTTGATAGAATATCTGGCTGTAACTTGGGTCAACATACATAATCAGTATTAATCCAAAATTAGGGTCGAAGACGATCAGTTTTGGCCCCCTTCCGAGTATGTTTATCCCATCAAAGCTATTGACATATCCAAAAGAGACATTGATCACGAACCACAATCAAATAAGGACCGGTATCAACCAGACAACGGAGACCGAATAGGTAATGGGTCCGGACAAAACCCCATGAGAAGTGAAAGGAGAAAGGGTCAAGGTCAAAATAATCGTTGACTCATGAGCAAAAGTGGTTTTGACGGGCCCATCAAGCCTAAGGAAGCGCCATAGTTATCGGAATACAACTTCAATGTCGATGTTGCTGCCATCGTATCTGCAATCGGATGCATCAAAGTATCCATCACTAGAGAAAAATGGACTCGAGATTACGTGCTAGAAGGAACCTTGTCTTTCAAAAATGAGGAAGTTGAAGGCATCATGCAGCCACACAACGATGCACTGGTAATATCTGCACTCATAAATAAAACTCGAGTTAAGCGTGTGTTGAATGATCCAGGTAGCTCAGCCAATATCATCAGATCGAGAGTAGTAGAGCAGCTGGGTCTGTAAGACCAAATTGTGCATGCAGTTCGAATTATAAAAGTATTCAATATGGCGTGTGAGACCACTAAAGGGGAGATAACACAACCGGTGAACACCGTCGGAACCATTCAGGAAGTAAAATTCTACATGATTGAAGGAGATATGAGATACAACGCTCTGTACGGGAGTTTGTGGATTCACAACATGAGGTCAGTACCCACACCATGTGTTGTAATTCCAATGCCAGGAGGGATTAAAATGATTTATGGAGAACAACCGACCATAAGGAGATGTTTGCAGTCGACGAGGTGGTCGCGATATCTGCACTTTATACACCAAAGGATTTGAGTTTGGTCGCCAAGGGAGGGACCAAATAGAAATCACCGGAGAAGCAGGGACGAATGAGGATGACGACTACGGAGTTCCCAGATCCTTCAGTCCCCGACGATTCCGACGCCACCAAATCAACAGTCGAACAACTGGAACAAGTCATATTGATTGAGCACCTGCGCGATCGTAAGGTTTACCTGGTCACGGGATTAAATCCCGAGCTAAGGAAAAAACTCATTAAGTTCCTTATGGCTATTATAGATTGTTTCGCTTGGTCCCACCTCAACATGACAGGGATCCCGCTGGAGATAACTACCCACAAACTGAGCCAGGATCCAAAGTTCTACCTAGCCAAATAGAAAATGAGGCCTCAGTCTGAAGTCAAGCATGCATTCATCAAAGGTGAGGTATCTAAACTCCATAAAATAGGGTCCATCCGGGAGGTTAAATACCCAGATTGGTTAGAATATGTCTTGGTAGTCCCTAAAAAGGGAATAAATTAAGAATGTGTGTAGACTACAAAGACTTGAATAAGGCATGCCCCAAGGACTCTTTCCCTCTGCCCAACATCAAAAGCATAATCGATGTGATGGCCGGCCACGAGATCCTCAGCTTTCTCGATGCCTTTTTCGTGTACAACAAAATTCGAATAGACCCGGGCGACCAGAAAAAAATGTCCTTCATCAGTAAGTACGGCACCTACTGTTACAACGTAATGACATTCGAAATAAAAAAATGCCGGTGCCACTTACCAACGCCTAGTAAATCGAATGTTCGAAGAACAAATAGGAAAATCAATGGAGGTTTACATTGAAGATATGTTAGTTAAGTCCTTGCGAGCAGAGGACCATTTGAAACATTTTCAGGAAACCTTTAACGTGTTCAAGAAATACAATATGAAGCTAAACCCATAGAAATGCGTGTTCGAAGTCGGGTCCGATAATTTCTCGGGTTCATGGTGTCTAACCAGGGAATCGAGATAAACCCCGATAAAATCAAGGCCATAAAGGACATTACCGTAGTGTACAATGTCAAGGTCGTTTAAGGTTAATCGGGCGCATAGTCGTGTTAGGCTGATTCATTTCAAGGTCCTCCGAAAAGAGCCATCGGTTCTTCTCGTTATTAAAGAATAAGAATAACTTCTCGTGGACCCCGGAGTGTCAAAAAGCCTTGGAAGAACTCAAGTAGTACCTTTTGAGCCCGCCTTTGCTCCATACTCCAAAGGCAGATGAATAGATGTACATGTACCTGGCATATCTGAAAAAGCGGTAAGTGGAGTCCTAGTAAGGGAAGAGGAACGTACGCAATTTCCTAATTACTATGTTAGCAGGACTATAGGCGAGGCCAAAACTAGGTATCCTCACCTGGAAAAAGTGGCGATCATTTTGCTAAGCTTCTCTAGGAAGTTAAAACCATATTTTCAATGTCATCCCGTATGTTTCATGACTTCTTACTCGTCGAGGAACATAATGCATAAGATCGAACTCTCTGGATGATTGGCCAAATGGGTCGTGGAAACCAGCAGGTAAGATATCAAATATCGAACCTGAACCGCCATTAAATCTCAAATTTTGCCAGACTTTGTGGCCCATTTCACGCCAGCCCTGATTCCTAAGGTCGAGAAGGAGTTGTTGTTGAACCCAGGGACCTCCTTCGCATCTGGACCCTCTTTATGGATGGTGCCTCGAACGCAAAGGGGTCCGGTCATGGCATCATGTTGAAGCCAGCGATGAGTAATGTAGTTAGACAATCTATTAGAATTGTAAAATTGACTAACAACGGCACCGAGTGTGAGGCCATGATTGCAGGTCTTGAACTGGATAATAGCCTGAGGGTCGAGGTGATCGAAGCTAAGTGTGGTTCCCTCCTCGCGCTGAACCAGGTCAATGGAACGTTCAAAGTTAAAGAACAACGGATGCGAAGGTACCTGGATAAGCTACAAGTGACTTTATATCAGTTCAAGGAATGGACTTTGCAACATGTACCTCGGGATCAAAACAGCGAGGCCGATGCTCTTGCTAACTTAGGATCATCGGTCGTAGATGATGAATCAACCTAGGAACAGTCGTACAACTCATGAATGGGTAGTGGTTGAAGGCCATGCCGATATAGATTCAACAAGATTAACCTGGGATTGGAGAAACAAATATATAAATTACCTGAAGACCGGAAATTTGCCTTCGAATCGTAAAGAATCGAGAGCTCTGCATACAAAGGCGGCCCAGTTCAGCTTTTCCGAAGACGGTACCCTGATTAGGAGAACATTCGATGGCCCACTCGTCATATGTCTAGTACAGGGATATACCTAGTATGTTTTGAGGGAAGTCCACGAAGGCACCTGTGGAAATCATTCGGGCGCCGAATTGTTGGTTCGGATGGTAATCAGAGTGGGATACTACTAGACCGAAATAGAAAAAGATGTGAAGGAGTTCGTGCAAAAATGCGATGGACGTCTGAAGCATGCTCCGATGATTCATCAGCCCGAGGAGGTCCTGCTTTCGGTCTTGTCACCCTGGCCATTCGTAAAATGGGGAATGGAAATAATCGACCCCCTACCATGGGCACCCGACAAGGCTCAATTTATATTATTTATGACAAAGAAATTTTCTAAATGGGTGGAAGCCTATTCAATTGAAAAATTCAGGGAGAAGGAAGTTATTGATTTTATTTGGAACCACATAATATGCCAATTCGGAATGTCGACCGAGATCGTGTGTGACAGTGGGAAGTAGTTCATCTGCTGCAAAGTGAGCAAGTTTTTCGAGGACCATAAGATAAAAAGGATCCTATCAACACCATATCACCCTAGTGGTAACGATCAAGCGAATTCCATGAACAAAACCATACTCCACAACCTCAAAAAGAGGTTGACCGACGCCAAAGGAAAATGGAAGGAAATTTTCCCGAAATCCTATGGGCATATTGTACGACCTCAAAATCCAACACGGTGGCCACCCCGTTCTCATTGATCTATGGTGCCGAAGCTCTAATACTGGTCGAAGTAGGAGAACCGAGTCTCAGGTTCCGATATGCGACCTAAGAGTCAAACGACGAGGCCATGAGTACAATCCTGGAACTGTTAGATGAGAGGCGCGAGGCCGCCCTTGTACGGTTGGCCGCCCAAAAATAATGGATCGAGAGGTATTATAATCAAAGAGACAACCTCCAAAATTTCAATATCGGGGACTTGATGTTGAGGAAGGTGACACTGAATACCCGGGACTTGAACGAAGGGAAGCTGGGACCAAATTGGGAAGGTCCAAATCGAATTATCAAGATCATCGGCAAAGGATCATACAAACTCAATGCAATGAGCGGTGAGCGACTAGTTAACAACTGGAATGTAACCCACTTAAAACTATACTATTGCTAAGGTATGGCCCCATTCATCTCTTTTCTTTACATACATTACAGATTGGACTAACACTTGAAGGTAACGGTCAAGGAATGATGCAACTTTTAGGCCTAAAAGTATGCGTTGCACTCTTTTTTCCTTGAACCGGTTTTGTCCCAAATGGGTTTTCCGGCAAGGTTTTTAACGAGGAAATAGTGGATTATGCTAACTTAGAATTGAAGACCGGCTATGTACCGGAGTCAAGGATCACATCGACAGTATCCGAGCCTTCTTTATGATTGGCCTTGAATACTGGGGGCCATCATCCTCGGATAATGCTTTTAGCAAGGAAAGAAACTTTGTGCTCGAATAGTCTGGGCTAGGTGAATAGGATTTATTATAAGGGCCAAACGGTCAAATGAACCGTGCCCACATATACCACTCAAGCCATAGCACGAAGCTTGTACACATTTGCAACCTTGTATGTTGCGCACGGAAATGAAAGAAAGTTTCTACCTTACAGATAAATATTTTGCCTCTTAAAAACTACTACATTTCTGTTCCTTAAAGACATCGAGCCTAAGGTCCAGCTCTATCTAGATCGAAGAGACCACCCTGACTCGGAGACTGTCGTCTAAGGAAAGCTCGGACGGCTAGGACTATCGAAGCCCGAGGGTACAAAACCTATTAGGCAGTGCCCGAACCTTGAAGGCTATGGTCATCCTAGGGACTGTTATCCTGGGCAATATCGGATGGCTCGAGTATCGAAGCCCAGGGAAATAATCCCATTGGTAAACACTGGAACTTTAAAGGCTACGACCGTCCTAGAACGGTTCAGAGACGTCCGAGATCCGTAAACAAAACATAAGGCCTTCAAAATTTCTAAAGCGGTTCAAAGGCTACCGTCGGCAAAATTATAAGGAAGCACTATGGGGAAAGCTTTTGGTCATGCTAAGCCCCCTCGAATCTTAACCGAAATTATATCGATAATGAGCATTGTCCGAACCTCCGAACAAGACCTTATTATTGCGTCCTAATAATGTATTCGAGATCTTTGCAATCGCAAAAAGCAAAAAGGAAAAAACTTGAAAATTGACGAAGGAAAAAAATCCTTGTATATATATATATATATATATGTATGTATGTATGTATATATATATATATATATGTATGTATAAATACTGACAAATTCCAAACAACCTCAATAAAGAATACAAAAGTAAAAAAATGAAGAAAAATCTACAAGGCACCTAAGGCGCCTTTCGTGGAGCCTGCCTAACCACTGAGGCCATCGGGGTATTCTCCGTCCTCGGATCTGCCCAAACCCTCAGATTCTTCCTCATCCTCGGGGTACGCCAACTTCTTGGCCTCAGCCTCCATCCTCTTAGCACTTTTGATCTGGGCCGATAAATCAAAGCCCCAGGCATGAACTACCTCGAAAGCCCCCATTCGGGACTGCCACTTCACATATTCCACAATGGCTTTTAGATGATCCTAGGCTGACTCAGCAGCATCAGCTTTGTACTGGCCCACCATCTCTTCAGCATCGGCCCCGATTATGTTCTCCACTGACTTGGCTGCTTCAAGCTCCTCGGCAATAGTATCCCACGCGGAAACGGATGAGCCTAGTTGAGACTAGAGGTGTTCGATGTTTTTGGACCGGTCCTCAGCTTTCTCCCTCACCGCTCGAAGTTGGACCTCCGCCAAGGCCAACTTCTCCCAGGCAGTCTCTTTTTTCGAAGACAATTGGTCCATTTTTCCCTTCCACTCTCGGCCATGGCCTTGACCTCGTCCATCTCGTCCCGAAGCTAGTCGACCTGATCAACCTTCTTCTGGACCTGCGGATTCTGACCATTAGTCACTGTGTCTAGCTCGTCATCACTAACTTCAAAGATTTCTACCTGTTCCACCAGGTCGGCGTGTTTTTTCTGAGTCGCATCCAACTCGGCTCGAAGGATCTTGACTTCTTTTTCATATTGCTCGCTGAGAAGCTTGTACATGGCTATCTTCTCAGCAATCTCTTTGACTTTGGCCTCAAGTTGGCTTAACTCATCCCGGTACTGGAGAAAGGTTTCATGGTAGAGCACCGAGGCCTGCAAATATGACAAGAGATATTAGAATCATCAATAACTAAAGTTGATAAATACAAAAAAAGTTTGGTAATACCTTACCCGGTTCAACACTTATTGTGCTTCGTTGAACAGGCATGACGCATCGACCTCATTCATTTTTCCTTGGCCTTCAACGGTTACCAGGAACCGAAGGTAGTTAGCTACCTCGACGGGGGCGGAAATAAACCGAGCATCCTCCAGGACGGTGATAATGATTGATCTCTTCCGGCCAGGATCCGTGGTCGGAGCAGGAAACCGGTTGATCAACCTCGGGCTCCAGTTCGGCCCGCCGACCTACAAGGATATACTTTTCCTCGGCACCTCTAAGTCACCCAATCCGGTGAAGTCCTCCAGGGCAGACAGGTCTACACCGTCAAAAAAGCATCAAAGGGGATCATCCGCTCCGAGGACCCCCTCATAAGATCGCTCCTTCGTCGTTCGGGCTTCATCGAACATTGATTCCTTGAACGAAACCCGAAATATCTATAACATCGTGCGGGGTAGAGTCCACATCTCGAGAGTTCTCGACCCTTACTTCGGCATCAGTCTCACGAACTTGAGGGGGATTAGCTTTCATCAGTTTCCCTTCGGTTGCCACCCGTTCCTCGAGGACAGACGACTCGCGGGCCACAAATAGGTCATCCTCCTCGGGCTCGTCCCTCAGCCGGAAAGTGAATCCGAGTCTGGCACTCGGGAGCTGGAACTTTCCTTTTGCTTATGAGTCAATCTTCTCCTCAGTTTCTTCTTCTCCGAGACCTAAGATCAATGCCAAAGGCCTAAGCTCAATGGTCTTAAGCAAGCCTGAAAAAAAAGAGAATCAATAAAGGCATATTGTTGAAAAAGAAAGTTTAGTGCTACTTACCTGGAGAAAGGAATCTTACCGTGAGAATAGTCCTCTCAGTGACCTTTGGAGAGCTCGCGCCACGAGCGCTCGGCATAAGGCGTCTGCGAACAAATGTCGATCCACTCCTTGAGTTGAGGAATGGCATTTGGAACTCGAACGAGGGCTACACCACAACAAACGCCGATGAGAAAAGGGAAGATAAAACATGAAATCAACGTTTAAAATAAGTTATACTTACGTGATACATTCCACTTCTCGGAAGATGACCTCCACTCGGCAGGTATCAGGTCGGTGGTCCTCACTCGGACAAAGCGTCCTTGCCAACCCTGATCCCGGTCCTCGTCGATACTCGAAAATGAGGCTTTGCTGGCCCGGTTGTAGCGCCCTCTTTTTTCTCCCGGAATCGGGTTTATGACATGAGTTGGGACAACTCGTTCCTTTTGGGAAAGGGGTTTGCATATTTTGAAGAGTCGCCACCTAACGATTTTAATGGTGCGTTAGGGAACCTAAGGGGTTCAATTACAACTATGTTACTAACCGGAGATTGGGTAAGGGCTTGAAATTATCCTAAGGGGAAGGTGTTAGGCACCCCTCAGGATCCACAAATGTGGTTCCTGGACAAATGGTTTCGTGAATTTGTACAATTAGCAAATAACAAGTAAATGCTCAAATAAGAGGGGATTTAAGTCTTAAGCACGCCGATGTTTGAAAATAGCAAAAAGGTTAGACTTTGAAAAGGATTACGAACTAGGAATATAAAAGGTGTCCTAGGTTTATAATAATATGGATCACATCAATGCAATACCCGGTAATCACTCCTCGAAGAGGGGCTACACATGGTATTAGCGCATCGGTCATCATATCCATATTCTACCCTTCCCACCCCGCAAGGTTATTAAAAATGAGTGTTGGCCTCGACCTCTATTGCATGTTGTTGCCCGTCCCTTCCTATCAATCCCGGAGGAAATTAGGACTCCTATCCTAAAGGGAGGTGCTAGGCAGACCCTCAGGTTTTAAAGTTAAAAATTCTAGGGCGACAGATAACAAAACAAGTAGGACTACAAATAAAGGAAAGCATAGAAAGCAGATAAAGGCTCAAGTATTCCTCTACACACAGTACAGATAAATAGCATGCCTCATACACAACTAAGGTCCCTATTAATTCAGAATCCTAAAGCATGGTATCTAGGTGATAACACAAAGACAGATTTATTGCATAACTCATAGAGGAAGTCTTAATCAGGCTTGCCTACTGGTTTTAAGCATGCTGGCAGTTAACCATGATCACAAAGACAGTTCTGATTTTATTTTTTTAAGTTAATTACCTAAGGCTCGCCTAGGTATAGGATAACATGCAACAGTTATTCAGATTTGTTAACGACTCCAGGTTGTTTATAGCTAATAACATGCAATTCTAGGTGTTGAAGATGTGCAATGACTAATTACCAGTTGCTTAGATTAGGGGATTGTTTTGTATTAAGACTAAGTGCAGTTAAATAGATACGATCCTATAGCATGATATCTAATGCAGCATGATGCATAATAACTTAAACAGGATTTCTAAATGCAGATAAAATCACAGCAGTATGCACAGCTTCAGGAATAGCATAGGTGACAGATTTTAATCATTATTTACCTAGAACAGGATCTCTATGTGTATAGCATGATGAGACATGATTGTCGTTTATTTATCCTAGGACAATACTTCTAGTGAAGTTTCATAACATGGGCAGAATCACGTAACAACAACTTATTTTATTATTTATCCTATAGGCCGGATTTCTAAGCGTAGATCGGATGTTGAATACGCATAGATCCTAAGTAGTATGGTATCTAATGCATGGCATGTTGTACCTAACATGGATGCTATTTCACATGGAGAAAATAAACCTAGAAACATGGTCTCTACCCTTAATTATACTACAGCATGCATATCACCCACCCATTTTGACTATCCGACCCTAGAGTTGTTTACAATTAATTATTACAGACCATTGAATATGAACTACACAACTGAAATAGAAGAAAAATAAGAAGTTAAATATAGGGATCCTACAGAATAGACTCAAGTCTCCAGGTCCTCAATGCCAGGTAATGTTTCACAACCTTTTCAAAATCCGGGTGTGTTAGAGTTCCCTAAGGACCTCAAGGGATCCAGGGCAGTGCTCACACCAGGATTTCATAGCCAAGATAGAGTACGTGCAGTGTGGAATGGCCAGCCTTTGTGTGTCAAAGTTCAGAGGGAGCTCAAGGGTCCCAAGGCAATGCTCACACAGAGGGGGGCAGAACCTAGACTTCTAAGAGTATATGTGAAAGTACTTGCCATAGTTTTTTTAAAAGGTTCAGTAAGAAAATAGTTTTGAAAAAAAAAGGCAAGTAAGAAAACAGTTTTGAAGGGAAATTTGATTGGAATAGAAGTTCAACATCACACAAACGACCAGGAATAGTCCAACAATTCCTGGATTTGAGGGACAGTGGAATTTGAGGGACAGTAAAGTACTGGATTAGATTAACATATCAACAACAAACAACTAAGACTATGATCACTAATGTACCAATCATAGGCATGGGGATTCAAATAAGAAATAGGTGTTAAGTATACAGAAACATGTTGGTCGTTGACAAGTAAAACCTAACTTAACATGTGAATGGAGTTCAGGATCCTAGTTACATGTTGAACAACAAAATAATAAGTAAAAGCAAATTAGAAACAAACTGAATTACAACGGTAATAGAAACATGTTGGTTTGAGAACTGAAATCCGAATTAGAACATACCAGTGAAGTGAAGAAAGCAGTAACACAAACAGGAAGTAGGAGATGCACAATAGTTAGCCTTGGCTTGCAGCTGGCTAACTTAGAATAGCAGTAACTAGCACAGAAAAGAGAGAGAGCAGAGAGTTTTTTAATTGTGAGAGAGAGAATTGAACATATTAGTTGTCTCTGTGTCTGTGTGCCATGGAACGAATAGAGTATATATATATAGTTTGAAACTAGGTGAAAATAAGGGTAGGAATCAAATTAACCATAATTAAGGGACTGGAAATCAAGCAGGGCATAACCAGCCCAAGTACTCCCTTGAATTAAGGAGTTATTCAAACGGTAAGTAACAAGTAATGAAATGAGGTAAAACAGTGTTCATGACAAGCAATTAAGTATCCCTTAATTGAAGGTTGAACTCAAACGGCTAATAGGTAAGCATAATTAAGGAAAGTTACCATGCATAGGACATGTAAGAAAATGATTTCAGACCAAATCAAGCAAGCAATTAAGGAAGAAATATCAATCACAGTGACAAATCAAGGTAAGAAAAAACAAGTTAGGGATTGGAAATCAGAAGAATATCTCATGAGAGATCAGTAGGGCTTTTCGAATCATAGTGAATCAGAAATTCAAACAACTAGTGAATAGAGACTCTTATGTATAGCAGGAATGACCACATTATAAGCAAAGCTATATGTCAAGCAACAATTGAGTGAGAAATAACATAGAATCAAGGACTTGAGCAAGCATAATATTAATTGAAGAGAATCAACATGAAACAACACGGTTGTTAAAAAAGAACACATAAACCCTAGTATGTGAAATTAGGAATCATGTGAGTCAGGGAGGCAAGAAGAACCAAAGACAAACAACATAGGGTAAAGATCAATGAAACATAAGCACATACGCGAACACGCAGGCAAACCAGTAGTTTTCAGGGTTTTATGTCTAAAAATAGGGTTTTACACATATACTAAAACGAATCAACAGAGTAGACATGATACACACAAAACAAACGAAGAGTCATAAACCCTAATAGGAAAAATAGAGTAATATCACCAGAAATTCAAGCCATTCGTGACAATCGAACACATGTACTGACCACACCACAAGGAAAAGGTTTTAATAATGAAAAATGTGAGGGAAAATCATGAGATAGTGTTAAAAAATCGACAAAGAAAACCATTTTGAAAAAGGGTTTCGGAACCCTAGTTAAAAGTGAAGAACCGTTTAGAAAAAATAGAAGATCTTTAAAGGAAACATCATAATAACTCGTAATATGCATAGATCTATTGTAGATCTGAAGGAATCGGAAGTTTCAAACCTTAGGGTTTCAAAGAAAACCTCAGAGAAGATGAGAAGAACCTTAAATGTCACTGGCTCAGCCTCAAAGGTCACAGACCTCACTCGAAATCAAAGCATTGAAGGCCTGGGGTAAGCAGGAACACCATGGGTGTGAACAGACGGGTCATCGCCCCTCGAGGACCTTAGGGATGACATTACCGGCATAAGGAAACCATAGGAGGCAGAGGGTGGTGAAGGTTTCGAGGTTTCCGGCGAAGGGATGGCCGGAGAAGATGAAGAGATCCATCGAAATCTGAAGAGACAGGAAGTCTCTAGAAGAGACTAGAGAGAGAGAGAGAGAGAGAGAGAGTTAGAGAGATGAGGGACCGGTGAGAATGAGAGGGGTGGGGGGGGGGTTAGTCTAGGTTAATTAAGGTAATAAAAATCTGGGTCGTTGATCTAATTTGATCAACGGCTCAGACTGGTTTGGGGTTGGGCCGGGTAGGATATTGTATTGGGCTTGGGGGTCTGGGCTAGTTTAATTAGGTTAGGGACCAGGATTAATTAGGCTGGAATTTAAATAAAGAATGGATATTTGTTGAATAACCCATTAAAATTAGATAAATAATTAATAACATTAGCTAATAATCATATAAAATGAAATTAAGGCTAAATATGTGAAATTAAGGTAATTAATTAATATAGAAAATATATAAAATGAATAATTATTGATTTAAATGGCATAAAATGTATAACTAGGTTATAATTGCAAATCTATTGTAATTATGGTCAAATAATGCCAAATTGGCTAATTTGTGAAATAATTAAATACCAATAAGATTAAAAAAAATGATATATCGAGCTGGGAAATATTTTGAAAACTATTTATAATAAACTTCATGAATAATTATTGAATTTAAAAAATACTGAATAAATTGGAAAATAATTTAATAAAAATGTGAAAAATTACGGAAAAATATCAGTTATTATAAAGAGTGATTTTGAAGGTATATATGCAAATTTTAAAATAGTTTGAGGAAAAATTGGTTATCAACAGCGGTATACAACCTTTATCAGTCCCTCCTGGAAGATTCGGGGACTATATAAGTGGAGCATATGGTCGATAGTGAACGTGCACAAATCGATTGTATTCACGAGGAATTGGAAGAGGATCATAATCCTCCAAAGTGATGGGTGAATTTGGCTGAGGCATACATCGTACTTATTGCATAAGTCTAAGATGATCGACATACATCGTACCCAGTGTAAAGAGATAAGTGTAAACACTTAGATATCCCTCAACATGTGTGGTGATATCGTCATCAGGCCAGTGAATCACTACGTCCTTGTCCGCCCAGCCGCATTCCTTTCGAAGTGCAGGACAAACGGCCTTGCTAATAGACCAGATGTACCGTGAACCGCCTCGTATCGTCCTTGAACTGAAGAGGGCTTTTCAACCTTGAAGTCTTCATTGACCGAACACCCCCCGCGGACGAACATTTTCAAGGGGGCTCGAATTCCGGTTTATCAGTGGCCACGACTGGAACGGACTTCTCGAGGACGACCACATTAGGGGCGATCTCCTCGACCTCAGTAGTCGGAAGCGAAGAAGAAGGAGCGTCGATTTAGGGAATGATTTTGGAAGTCTTTGCCATTTCTTTTATCTGGTTAAAAAGGTTTTAAAATATGAAGAATAATAAGGATACGAGGGATGAGAACTTGCTGATAAAAACAAGCACACTTGCTTGAGCAAGGGGTAAAAGAAAGGTTGTCACTTGGAGAACGAAGGTAAGAATATTGAGGGATAAAAGAAGACTGTAATATCTTGAAGTATCGAAAGTAAAAGCTTGGTCCAAAGTAAACAATGAACGTAGGAAGGGGTATTTATAGAGGCTTGCCGCTGTTTCACATTCAAGCACGACCTGCTGACGGCTGACACGCGCTTGGGGTCATTATGACACGACTGATGGGACATTTTTGTTTCATTGTCATTGTGTCGCAGCATGTTGAATAAGAGATCTAAGAACTCATATCAATCCTCGTCATTTCCGTAAAACTTGCTCTCCGAGAAATGAGGGGACTATCTGTATACGGGTGAAACCATACCCATAAGCAGACCCAGTTCCCTATAAAACAAATCGGTCACGGAATGCAATAACAAGGAAACAGAACCAAGATAAAAGATTCGTCGAGTCAGGCACCGAGGGCACGAAGCCCTCCCTCGAGTGAATCGAGGACATGACCCCGGGATCGGTCCAAATCCCTAAAGACATTAGTGAGCGATATAAGGCAATCGAATACGATTAACGAAAGGTCATAATATCCGTGACCAACCGTGTATCGTAGTGCAGATCTCGGCACGTACCGACGGGAATCCAGTGATTAGTTAAACGAGATATTTTTACCTTTTATGAAATTGTACTTAGAGTAGGATTCCCCTACTATATAAAGGGGTTCTGATTATTCATTGAAATACATTGTAACACGCATCCCAAAGCAATACACTATTATTTTCGCTGTTATTCATAGCTCTTATTCTCGTTCGCTAGTGCTAGCCATTGTGAATCCGGATCGAGGGTGGAAACTGCGTACCTTGCTCTTTTCGAACTAAGACACCACTTACTCCGATTTCGGATACTGCCAAGTACAAGTAAAATTTCTCATCTTCCTTCGGAGTGTGAAGCAGTGGTAGGCTCGATAGGTATCGCTTCAATTCTTCCAATGCCTGTTGATACTCCGGAGTCCAAGAGAAATCGTTCTTCTCTTGGAGTAGAGATAAAAACATGTGACTTTGATCTGATGACCTCGACACGAATCGGCCCAATACAGCTATCCGTTCAGTCAGCCTTTGTACAGCTTTTACACTGTCCACAACGGTGATGTCTTCGATGGCCTTGATTTTATCGGGGTTGATTTCGATCCCCCGATTTGATACCATGAAGCCAAGGAACTTGCCCTAACCGACCCCGAAAGCATATTTCTGGGGGTTGAACTTTGTGTTATATTTCCTTAAGATCTCGAACGTTTCCTGCAAATGAGCCAAAAGGTCCTCTGCGCAGGGACCTAACTAACATGTCATCAATATAAACTTCAATTGACTTACCCATTTGTTCTTTGAACATTTTATTTACTAGGCGTTGGTAAGTAGCTCCTGTATTTTTAAGCACGAAGGGAATTACATTATAACAATATGTTCCATACTTGGTGATAAACGAAGTCTTTTCTTCGTCTTCCGGGTTCATTTGGATTTGATTGTACCCAGAATAGGCATCGAGAAAAGTAAGGACCTTGTGACCGGCTGTGGCATCGGTCATGCAATCGATGTTAGGCAGCGAAAAAGAATCTTTGGGACACGCTTTGTTTAAGTCCTTATAGTCTAAACACATTCTAAGTTTGTTCCCTTTTTTAGGGACTCCAACTACATTGGCTAATCATTCGGGGTATTTTACCTCCCAAATGGACCCTATTTTGAGAAGTTTAGTTACATCGTCCTTTATGAAGGCGTGCTTTACCTCGGACTGGGGTCTTCTCTTTTGCTTCACCGGTCTGGACTTAGGGTCCAGGCTTAATCGATGCGTCGTTATATCCCATGGGATCCTTGTCATGTCTAAATGGGACCATGAAAAATAGTCTATGTTATCCATAAGAAATTGAATAAGGTTTTTCCTGAGTTTGGGGGTTAACCCCGTTCCCAAGTATACCTTTCACTCGGGCAGCTACTTGATCAGTATAACCTATTCCAGCTCCCCGGCCGTTAATTCGGTGGCATCCGAATCTTCGGGAACAACAAAGGTTCGAGGGGTTAGGAAATTATCCTCCTCCTCCTCCTCTTCTTCTTCTTCTTCTTCTTCTTCTTCTTCTTCTTCTGTTACCTGTTTGATTCGGTTGAGGCTGGGAGCGGTGGTTGCTATTTGGTTTCCTATTTACCTTTGATGCTCGACCTTTCCGAGGTTGATGGTGTCAGGATCAGTATTGCCTCCTCGACCGCAAACATTTCCTTTGCGGCATGTTGTTTCCCATACACTGTTTTTACACCATCCGTCGTCGGGAACTTCATCATTTGGTGGAGGGTCAAAGGTACTGCCCTCATGTTGTGGATCCAAGGTCTTCCGAGTAGTGCGTTATATCTCACGTTGCCCTTGATGACGTGGAATTTGGTATCTTAAATGGTTCCAACCACGTTCACCGGTAGCATAATTTCTCCTTTTGTTGTTTCACTAGCCATATTGAAGCTGTTTAAGACTCGAGATGCAAGTACGATTTGGTCCTGTAGGCCGAGTTGTTCCACGACCCTTGATCGGATAATGTTTTCTGAGCTACCTGGATCTACTAAAACACGCTTAACTTGAACTTTATTTAATAAGATAAAAACTACCAGAGCATTGTTGTGGGGCTGAGAAATGCCTTCTGCTTCTTCTTCATTGAATGACAAGGTGCCTTTGGGCACATAATCTCGGGTTCATTTTTATCTAGTGATCGACACCTTAGTGTGTTTGAATCTGGGACTCGGCAGACGTCGACTCCGTCGACGATCATATGGATGACGTGTTGGGGTTCTTCCTGTTCATTCTTTTTATTGGCGTCCCTTTCCCTGAAATGATTCTTAGCTCGATCGCTAAGGAATTCTCAAAGGTGGCCCTTGTTGAATAGACGGGCTACCTCCTCTCTCAATTGCCTGCAATCCTCGGTCCTATGACCATGCGTGCCATGATACTTGCACATTAAATTTGGGTTTCTTTGAGAAGGATCGGTTTGTATGGGTCTGGTCCACCTGGTGCCTTTGATCCTTCCGATAGCCGATACTATGCCTGATGTATCGACGCTAAAATTATATTCTGATAGCCGAGGTGCCTCTGTTGGATCTGCATACTTGTCAAAATTAGTTTTGCTCATAAGTCCCCGAGAACTTTGTCCTTGATCACTTATAGTCCTGAACCGTTGTTTCTTCGATCTGTAGTATATAGTTGGTATCGGTCTTTGTTCGACCTTGGCTCTCTGTCGACGTCCCTCTGATTTTTTCCTGTCAACCTGTTTGGATGCACTGAACCGGAAGGAGCTCCTAATTGGTCATCCTCGACCCTGATCTTCGATTGATATCGATTATGTACATCTGCCCATGTTACAGCTGAATACTCGATCAAATTTTGTTTCAACTGACGTGATGCTATCGAACTCCATTCTTTCAACCCTTGGGTGAAAGATTGAACGACCCAATCCTCTGTGACTGGTGGAAACACCATGCACTCCATTTAGAATTGGGACACGAACTCCCTTAGAATCTCATTCTCCCTTTATCTTACCTTGAAGAGGTCTGATTTCCTTGTTGCGACCTTTTTGTCCCCGGCATGCGCTTTTACGAAAGAAACTGCCGACATGGCGAATGAATCGATGGAATTTGGTGGCAGGTTGTGATACTAAATCACTGCTCCCTTCGAAAGGGTCTCTATGAACTTTTTCAACAACACAGATTCAATCTCGTCATCCTCCAAATCATTACCCTTAATGGCGCATGTGTAAGAGGTAGCATGCTCATTAGGGTTGGTGGTCTCGTTATATTTGGGTATGTCAGGCATACGGAACTTCTTTGGAATGGGCTTTGGAGCCGCACTCGGAGGGAAAGGCTTTTGCACAAACTTCTTCGAATCTATTCCTTTCAAGATTGGTGGTGCCCCCTGTATCTGATCAACTCGAGAGTTGTAAGTTTCCACCTTTTTATCGTTGGCTTCGATTTTTTTCTCTCCTGATTCAATTCTCTTGGTGAGCTCCTCGAGCATTTTCATTATCGCAGGATCAGTCCCCGATGTGTTATCATTCGACCTTTCCAGTACTAGCTCGGTACAACGAGTAGTTTCCGACTCGACCCTGTTTGGAGCTCTATGTTGATTTTGTAATTGAGCAATGGCGGCTTGCTGCGCCTGAAGCATCTCGAATATTACTTGAAGATTGACTCATTCGTCTCCTCTGCCCTGTGTTCCTTGTCCATTAGATCGTCCTTCTCTGCGTACACTCCCATCGAGATTTGCGCCTAAGTCCGCATTCAGAGCGACGTGCGAACTGATATCGACTAGGTCGACATCCGGTACTCCTCCGAGATTAGCCTGTGGCACCTCGAATCCCGGAGCAATCACATTTTCGTTTTCCACGTAGAGTCTGAGGCCATTGTCACCGTGTGTGGATGCATTTTGTGAGTTTGACATGTTTTAACCCGAAAGCAAAAATTCTTGAGAAAGACAAGCGTAAAATAGTGCGTTTTTACCATAATTAATACTGAACAATCACTATTGTCCTTAGCCCCACGGTGGGCGCCAAACAGTTTACCCTAAAATTCGAGTAACAATTAAACTTATATTGCGGTTTTAAGGATACGTGATCTAATTCAATACCGATTGATAAATAATGAATAAATTGAACAGTAAAGTAAACCAAACCAGTGCTCAAGCAGTACTTTCGACCTCGATTCGAGATGGTCTTGATGTTGGATAACAAGGACAATAGTGAACAGTAATGAACGATAATAGATAATAAGAGAAATGGAGAGCAATGTGTATATTCTTTCTCAGTCAATAATAATGATGCCTTACAAATGAATGGAATCCCTCTTTATATAACAAATGAATCCGGAATAAGGTACAATTCTGTCAATAACCACTTGATTCGATCTGTTCTGGATTTTCGCTGAGATCTTCGGTTGGTTGCTAATATCTCGTCATTCTGTTATCATACTTCACTCAAAGCTAGCCATGCTCGATTTCGATCTCCAACGAACACCTTGATTTCCATGCCAAATATTCCATCTTCGAACTCGGGCTTGGTCCATTACGAGCTTACCTTCGAGGCAGCTCCTATGCCTATGAAATCGGGTACGTCCGATTTCGACCATATACAATTCTCATATATTTTATTTGTGAATATTGGTGCATTCTTTACATTTTGAAACTCTCTTGACGACCGACCTATCTCAACCATAGCACTTTCCCTTTAATAGACTCAACACGATACGGATTTGAATTGGTTGGAATTCGAATCAAATGATATTATATATATATATATATATATATATATATATATATATATATATATATTCAAGGGTTCTTTTTCTTATCTTAAATAGTTCTTGTAAAACGAAGAGATTAATCTGTTCAAGGGACTAGGGAGGGAGGGGAAGGGATGGGTTTTGGTAAAAGAGTTTAAGTTTTATTCTCGGTAAGTATAATAGATATTGACACAATCAGTTCAATCATAAATTATTAGTAAAATTAATAATTTAATAAAAATATTAACTAATTAACTTATCACGACATTGTTGAGATGATCGATAATACTTACTGAATGCTCTGGTACTCATCCCTTCTCCCTTTCTTTTCTTGTGCGGTATCACACGCTCATATTTTGAGTGGTAGAGAACTACGTGGCTGAACGTAATGTCGAGTTTCAGCTTTTTTAGCGACGCACCTATTCATTTAGGGATCATTTGGTGTGATGTATAAGACAATTAATCATAGTATAAGAATTTATATTGAATTAATACGTTATTAAGTTGTTATTTCAAGTCATGGAAACTTATCCATGTATTAATGTATATATCAATTGGTGTATTATTTTATCATACAACCAATATAGAATAATTAATTCATGTATAAAACTATACCTGAATAAATAGCAAAGGACAAAATTAGCTTTTTGTTCTTTCTAAAAGACTATGAAGAGCAAATATTCAAGGGTATAATTATCAATTCATCATTTTTAATTTAAAAAGCAAATAAATAATTTAGATGACATTTTATAAATCCAGTTTTAGTGCGATTAACCAAACATCCAACAAAAAATAATTCATATACTATTAAGTCTCGTATTATTAATCCTTGTTTTACTAATTCCTACATTATTAATCCATATATAACTTGTATTCAATTCAAACTAAATAACCCCTCAGTTCAATGGTGGTTGAAGCTTCTCTGTTTTATCTTTTCTTTCATTTTCATTTGTCTAATTGTTCTTTAAGTTTTAGATGTTCTGGCCTGTGTGTGGCATTTAGACCTATTTAGTTTAGTGATGTATTTTGAACATAGGCTTTGTCATAGAGTTAATATATTAATTATTAAGAGTTTAATTTGTTTCGGAGTTATGTTCTTATTTTTTGGATCTTGACATGCAATGCTAATTCTTTTCTGTATAATATAATTGACATGAGGAACTATAAGAAAATCTCTACTTTGCTACATATAAATACAATAGTTACGATTTCCATTGCTTCTTAGGATATTTGCAACTCATGTTAACCATACATAAAAATCAAGGTAACATTTGTTTGTGAGAGAATAATACATCATTCTGCTAGTTACCAAAAAAAAAAAAAAAAAGAATAATAATACATCATCATGAATTTTAGGTTATTTACATTCAAATGGAACCTAAGACAATTTAGGTAAGATATGGACGTGAAACACAGTTACTTCTTTTTTGCAATTTTCTTCATAGGTTCATTTCTTAGGCACATGAAGCATGTCCTAGCCTAATTTGACCATGACTCTAGCTATAGCTTTCCTATGAATATAATGTCATCTCTCTCACACATACACACAGTAAATATAATCATGATGTCCTTTTCAAATTTCAAAATTAATATACATCATGACTAAAACCAATTATCAATTCCTTCCACCGTTAATTCCAACCTTACAAGGTAAGTTATGTGATGAAATTAAATACGAGAGTAGAAACGGATGTGGTGGGATGATCGGGACTCAAACCCTTAGTTCGAGGTTTAAGTTGGAATTTTGGGAATGAAGAAATGTTTGATGGGAGCACTTCTCCCTTCATGAGCTCAATACAATACGAATCTAGATTAATCGGGTCAATAAATTTGGTTTATACCAAATGACTAAACCAAAAATAAATAAATTAAAGTTTTTAAAATTTTCTTTTTCGTATATATTCTTGTAGAATGAAAGACATAATCTTTTCAAGGGACAAGGAGAGGAGGGGAAGGAAAGGAAGGGTTTTAATAGAAGAGTTAAGTATTAAGTTTTTATTCCCCGATAGTATAAGTTAATTATATGTAAATTTTACATTAATGGATAACCTGATAAAAATATAACTAACTTACTAAATTGTGTTTTGAATAAGAAAAAAATCCTTGGTAAAAAGGTTAATATATTTTAACACACAAAGGTCTAACATATTATAGACAAAAAACTGTTCACACATATACCTGACTAGCTTGTTTTATTGATGTCAACTCTAGAGTTTTATTGGTGAACTTGTACAGCCAGCAAAAGATTCTCATAAGATATTGACCATTCAAAGAAAATTCAAATAAGGTTAAGAGTATGATTGCAAACTTCTTTCCTCACTTGCCATGCACATTTTTGGCAATGTGACTTAGCTACAATTAACTTATTATTCTTTGAATAACAACAAAATCTTATGTTAATTAAAACATTAATTTAATTGAGACTATTTTTCATATCTTGTTAAATATGGTTGCATGGAAGTACAGGCTAAGTAGTTATATAATTAAGGATATTGGAACTCAGTGTTTTCAAAAGGCAAAACTATATAGATATATAACTGGTAGGATTAGTTGTAATAATGATAAAATACAAAAGAGAACAGAAGATAAAGAAGAAGTGATAGGAGTAGGGGCAGAATAAAACAGAAGATAAATATATGGGTAATGCTTTCTCCTTTTTCATTGTTTATTTAAAAAAAAACAAAGGAATCCATGTTGTCCAAACACTTGCAGACAAATTAGTTTCAGAGCAGAAAAGCAACTGTTGCTTTGCGACTTAGAAAAAGGAAAGAGAGATAAATTTCAAATTATTAACAACATAAGAGAGAAAGCTTAGGAAATTTCTTGGTTACCCATTATACTGAATTTAATTTTTATGTATCGAGTGCATAGATTGTTTAACTTATCACATTAAGTATGTGGGATAATAATCTGCTATAGCCAGTTAAATTATACTCCTTTGTCTCAATTTAGCCGACATATTTCGTTTATCGAGAGTCGAACTATGTGAAGTTTGTCCAATAATTTTTTATTATATTGACAAGAGAAAAAATAAAATTTATAATATTTTTTATAATTTTTAATATCGAAATTTTAAATCTAAAATATTAAGTTGAACTAATCTAATTTAGCTGCAACGTTTAGTTAAATTAACTTTCGATAAGCAAAAATATTAAATTGAAACAGACGAAACGTAATAACTAAAAAAAATACGACGTCAATCTAATATATATATATATATAACTTAAATCTAATGTATGGTCCAATATATTAGAATACTAATTCTACGTTTTTATAATCAGTTCTAAGATTATTATCTTTTAGACGACCTAATTACTTTACACTATCAAGTACTGTAACCCCCACCACCCCACCAAAAGACCTCCATTTTCTATCTATATATCTATTGTGGGGAAGATGGAAGGTAGACTCGGATGCGAAAACAACTACACAAACTTCCTTCTTTCTCTCAAACAAAAGAAAAGAAAAACAAAGAGATGAGATTTCTCCTTTTCATAATTTCTTGTGTTTGAGGCCCTGCTTGTTTTGTGCCGTTTTAAAAGGGTTGTTATTACAATTTTTCTTTCTTTTTTTGAATGATTGATGAGATAAACAAGGAAGAGAAGAAAAAGCAGTTTGGTTTAGTTTGTGGTTGTTTTTTTTTTTAATTATGCATTTTTTTGTGGGGCTTGAAGATCCATTTGATTAGGACCCCATATTTTGATCATCCACATATATGTATTTCTCTTCCCTTTTTTCCTCCCTTCTCCTAATTATAAACCATTATTTTCCCCTCTTCTTTCTTTAACTCCATTCCCTCTTTCCCGTTAATTCTGAACTCATAAGCTTCAAATTCAGGCTTCTACGTCCTCAACTAAATTCACTTCATATATCTTGAAAACAATATCAATGGGGACAATATTAGGGCGACCTTTTTTTTGACGTCTACAAGTTTTAATGTTATTTATAAGCTAGAGGGTAATGTAACATTATACATATGTGTGTATACGTGTCGTATATGCATATATGCCTGGCTCCCTGTATGCCATTTGCAGAGCTCATTGTAATATCGATGGGCCTTTGTGAATGGCGTATGAGGAGCCAAGCATATCCCAATATCTTGTATATGTTTTTTTTATTAATTTTTAATTTTTTTTTTTTATGAATCGGAGAGACAAACGTTCAATATCAGTGAATCGTGGCATTAAGATAATTTACCTAACGTTAGTTCCCTTTCTTATAATTTTTTTTTCTTGAGAGAAATTAAGTTGCTTGTTCAAGAGCTCTCTGGTTGGTGATTTTTTTAATGGAAACTGAAGCTTGAGAAAGGTTTACCTTTTCTTCTCTCTCTCTCTACAGCAACAGGTATATATTTTTAAATTTAACCTTTCTACTTTCTCCATTTACATGCTGATATCTAGGGTTTCTTAATTTGCTTCCCATATGCTTTTCATTTTTTAAAATCTGTTTTTCATTTTCTATGTAGTAATGTAAATGTTTCTTTTTCTTTCATGATTCGCTTTTCTTGCAGCTATATATGATGCTATAAGACACTTTAATTATATATTAGCAAATGGATAATGATACTGCTAGTAAGTACTGCATCTAGAAAATGATCCAATCTTGATTATATATAGTGATATAATTACTTTTCTGGTTTTTTCTTCAAAAGATTTAGGAGTATATCATATATATTACTTATACTTTATAGTATATTATATTGGGGCATTCCTAGTGAAATTTACTTTTTAAGGCACTTCAGTGTATATATATATATAGCTAGTATAAATTTTGGTTCACTATCATTCAGAATAAATTATACTTTAAATAAATTAAAATAATTGATCGACAAGCACCGTCCAAAAGTCATCCGGGTAAAATCCTCTTAAAGCTGTATAAGGGACTGAGGTTCACGTGCTACAATAAAAGAAAAATAAGAAGAAGAAAAAACCATGGCTAAGCGCTTGGATCTGCCTTTGTTTCGAAAAAGAATAAAAAATAAAAAATAAAAAATAAAAAATATGTAGTATATATTCTTCCATATTCCCATAAAGCATTTAGAAACCATACATATATATAATGACAAGCATGAAAGTTACAACTTATGTCTGTTGCCCTAATTATATCTTTCTCTGCACTCGTGTCTTTCCTATCTGTTTCTTCCACTCCCTTAACTATCACTTTTTCATGTCCTAAATTTAATAAACTTACAATCAAATTGTATCATATTGACGGAGGAATTTCTCACGTTAACCTTCATTTTTCTCATTTGAAATAAAATGAGATTGATAATATCGTAATTAAATTATGCTGCAATATTCATTTTAAATGTTTGATACTAAATTTAAATAGTTATAGTTTAACTTATATATGCTTATAATTGATAAGTAAAAATAAAAATAAGACAAACTGAAAAGAAGAAAAAAGATTTGCGGGGCGGGTGGATGCGGGTGTGGCGCGAAGCAGGTGGATACGGGTTAAAAGAGCTATGCGGGACAGGGTGGGTTGAGATTTTGCGGGTTAAGGCAGAACCCACTTCACACCCTCACCGACCCATACCGCTTGCCATCCCTACTGATATTGTATTAGAAAAATAATATATATATTAGCTTTGCCATTATTAATTTCTTACTTGGTAGTGTTTTTCAATATATGTATAACTAATATTTGTATTAGTTATACACTCTATTCAGTACTATTTTTATACATAGCAAATTATGATATTAGCAATGCCATTATTTTGTTACATGGATAAGCATGTATAAAGAAAAATTGTCCTTTCAAAACTCTTAATACACCAAATGAAACAGTCGATAACAAATAGTATATAGCATAACTTTTAGCAGTATAACTAATCTCAATATTACTAATACATCATATTCAGTATTACTCTTATACACCTTGCCAAACGACCACTAAATATAATCAAATTCTTTCTGTTTTATATCTCCCTCCCTTGTGTGTTAATTTACCCAAATGAATTATACCTTTTTATATTCAGTAAAAATTTCACTTTATTTTTTTTCTTTACCTTAAATGAGATGATTTTTAGCCATACATCTTTTTAGGGTTTGTTTTATACCACAAATTTTAATAGTTTATTTTTATTTTTTAAACCTCATGCCTAGTCAAACACTTGTAGATAAATTAGGACGAGTGAAATATAATACCAATGCCTTTGATTATGTTGTAACCACAAGTTTCAGAAGTCTATCTTTATTTATTAAACTTCATACTCTGTCAAACACCTTTACATACATTGGGACGTGAACAAGGTTCAGACCAAGACTCCGCCTCTAACTATAAGTTTACAGAAATTAAGTACTTATAATTTACTTAAATTTCATTTCTATCAAACGTTATCACATAAAATAAAATACTCCGTGAGAATACAGTTGCATGATTGACGTGAACAAGGTAAATTTGGAGAGGATTAGAGTTTGTTAGTATACACTAATAAGTAATTAATTAATATAATATAATATAAAAGGCATGCCTTAAGTTAGGAGGAGCAAATTAAAGCAATGTACGTACTGTGAGATTCCTTAGGGCCAGGGCTAGCTAGCAGATAGATGTGTTTAGAACTTTACATCATGATGTGCATAAACTTGAGGTCTCTTTACCTACTTACACATTACTGTTGTGGGATTCTCAACCATTAATTAACTTTAAAGGGTTTAATTTTACGGCAAAAATTTACCTCAATTATCTATAACATTTAAACCCTCTCCTCTCACAAGTAGGCATCTTTCTTGATTTAATAATAAGAATTAGAAGTCTAAATCTTTCTCGATTCATTCTTGATACAACCCACTTTAGGTATCTCAAAGACAACTACATAATAAAAAGTGACAAATAGGAACATTATACATTTGTTTAGATTATTGTTGTTGACGGTATATAGGTTGTATAGACGATAAATTCCATCAAGAACACTAATCGAGACCGAAAAATATTGTAACAATTATAGTATTTCATTTCAAATAATATGAGTGTACAATTTTTGTGAATCCTCTGATTTTTTTTTAAATTCAAGAGGCTTTGATCTTGATCTTGAATCTAGATTTGTTGCCACGAACGGTGATCTTGAATCCAACTAGCACGAACTTTGATTTGAACTCGTTCTTCTTGAATCTTGATTTGTTCTTCGCTCTTGAGCTTGAACTTGATTTGAACTTGAACTTGAACTTGATTGGTTGGAGCTTGAAACTTGTAGACAAATTTGTAGCGTTTGATCCACGAGCTCTCTATTACTTCTTATTATAACTTCTGGTGTCTTTTTCGAGTGATGAAAATCCCTATTTAGAGTTGTGGAAGAGAAGAGTTGTGATGAGCACAAACTCTTTTCGACCAATCAGATTGAAGCGTGACAAGGTCGTATTTAATTGGCCAGAACATGTCATTTGTACGCGTGTCGCACTATTATTGTCCTTTGATTTGACTTAGCGTGCCTTATCTTTTTTGACACGTGGTATATTTCTATTGGCTCTTTTGTTTGACTTGGCATGCTGTGTCATTTGACAGGTGGCATGGAAATTGGACTAACAAAGTGGGCTTCTCTTGAAGGCTAACTCAATGGGCTAACCCAAATAAAGTTGGACTTATAGTTTGAATCGATGTCTTAGGCTTAAATAAGAATGAAATTAAAAAATAGTCAGATTTACAAGTGGTAATTGAAAAATGACCACAGTTTCAAAAGTAATCGAAATTTAGCCTTTTTTATGTAAAGATAAATCTGAACAAAAACACAGTTCAAAATCCGAAAAATATTCCAGTGTAATATACTGCAGTTCGAAGTTTTTATATGTGAACTTCCAGCATAATATACTGGAGTTCTAGTATATTATGCTGGAACTTCAATATATACTGGAACTCCATCATAATATACTGGAGTTCTAGCATAATATATTGGTCAAGCATAATATGCAAGAAGTTCATACTTATGTGCTCCAATCTCCAGTATATTTTGCTGGAACTTCCGTGTGCTGGAGTTCCAGCATAATATGCTGGAAGTTCATACACAGGTGCACCAATCTCCAGTATAGTATGCTGGAACTTCCGTGTTGCAGTAAAATAGTGACTATTTTTCAATTATCTTGCAAACGCTGGCTATTTTTCAATTACCAATCCGAAAACTGGCTAGCTCGTGTTATTTTATTCAACTTGATTTGGTCCAACATCTTTTGTATTTTGAAGTTAAGACCAAATTTTATATGGTCAAAATTCACTAAAATTTGAATGTCTACAGGTTGTAAACTTAGAACTAGTTGATTAGGGTTGAATTTGATTCGGTATCCCTATTTCTTAACATTATAGAGATATATAGATCTATCCTTTGATGTGGGTTTATCCGATTTTTACCTACATAATACGTTATTCATGCTTTTATATCTATTGAGCATTATAGTCCCAAAGATAGTAGAGAGTATGAGTTATAAAAAATTTACAATATAAAACATAGATTTATGTTATACACATCGAATGTATATTTAATCTATAATAACATGTAATCGATAATATTTATTGATATTTTCTTGTAATTATTTAATACAAGTAAATAAATTATTGACACCGTAAATCCATAAAACCTAAAATTTTATAGAGAAATGGGAGGAGAAATAAAATTACGACGCTCATTTCTCTTTTTTGCTTTTGGCTTTTTACAGTACCTATGTGCCATGATCTTGCTCTGATATTTTACTAGGAAATAACATTATACTCTCAAAGCTGGTCAACAAATGAAAAAATAAAGGCGTGGATAACTTCTTGGAATTAAGAAAAGAAAAAGAAAAATGGTCAGCTTTTCTTGAGGAATCTACTAAGATGAATATATTCAAATTATTGGATTTGAATGATTCATATCAATAATCTTCATTCCAAAAACTCCCTCTCCCCTCCAAGGGAAAAAAACAACCAGTAACTAGTAACATATTTATCTTATACTCTCTCTTTCAATTTATGTGAACGTGTTTGAATGAACACGAAATTTAAGAAAAAATGAAGACTTTTGAAATTTGTGGTTCTAAACAAGTCAAAATGGGGCCCAGAATATTTGTTTGGTTGTAAAAGTTTCTCATGAAGGATAGAATCGAAAGTTTAAGCTAAATTGTTTCCAAATTTAGAAAGAGGTTATTCTTCTTGTAACAGACCAAAAAGAAAATAGGTTCAGATAAACTGGAACGAAGGGAATAATATGTAAACTAACAGAGAGAATAAACGGACTCCTCGAAGACCACTTAAGTCACTTTAGTAAATTAGGACTTACATTGTTGGATGTTGCTCGCTGTAAGTTAAAAATCAAAAAGACTTCTTATACACCAGTAACTATTGCACATAAATTATCATTTCTTATACTATTGAATTTCAACTTAGAACTCCTTCTGCTCTTAAATATTGTGTGCCTATTTTTTGCTTTTTATAGTCAATGCAAAAAAATAATTATTTCAAATATATTAGAAGAATTAACTTAAATTATCATCCACTCAAATATTTAAACTAGAAATAACCGATTAATATATTATATACTAATTAAAAAATAATATAATTAATTATTTGTATAAAAATATAGAAGTTAAACTCAAGTAGCAACCGCTTTGAAAGTTTTCAGCAACCAAACCTACATGGTTTTCCTCTCATCAAACTCTTATTTACAGAACATTCTTCTGGATGACCAGCCATTGTCCGAAAAGCAGGGAAAAGTGAAAAAAAGAAAAGAGACAAATAAAAACAAAAGAAAAAAGGGGATAGTGTCCACTAATTATTCCTTTTTCTTTAAAATGAAAAGGGGAGAAAAATCATTTTCCTGCTCTTTGGAAATCTACTTAAAGTAGATTCTATTCGTAATCTTTAATCTGTAAAAGTAGTGTCCTTTTTATCTTTTTCACTTTACTACCTCAATTTCTGATGGATATTTTACTGGTTAGCTTTATTCTTTCACAGTTCCTGGATAGCCCTTTTCTTGATTGCTACCGTATAGCTGTTTTGTACTCTTTTCTGACTCACTATTAATTGCCTGTATTTTGCATATTCCCTCTGTGAAATATTAGTAATATTATCCTTTAATTATAATCTAATTACACAATAGCTAACAAAATTCTTAAATAGAGTACTTTCTTACATCGTAATTAACTTTTATAATTTGTATCCATTAAATGTATGTGTTTTCCTCGAAAATACGAGTAACAATTAAATTTGATTTGTGGTTTTAAAGATATGTGATCTAATCAAATACTAATTAATAAACAACTAATGTAGAGTATGAATGAGAAGAATTGATGAACCAAACCGGCGTTGCTAGAGCAGTAGAGACCTCGAGCTCGATGACCTCGAGGTGAGTTAGGAGCAATAAAGCAAGAACAGTAAAGTATAATAAAGCTAAAGAATGATTCTGAAAAGCAGTAAACGAGAAAAGTGAGATAATATATTCTTTGCCAATGATGAGATAGATCCACAAATGATTAGGGTCCCCTTTATATAGGAGGAAAAATCCTAAATAAGGTACACGTCTATTTATAGTAAAGAATCTTATTGGTACAGCTGTATAACAACCTAGTACGGATTCGTACTAATTCGTACAATTCTATGCCAGAATTTGCTCCATAATCTTTGGAGACGTGGCAAAAATCTTGTCCTTTCCATAACAAACTCATAATGGCATTATTCGGCATCGGTCGTACCTAGCTTCAACGCTCAACGAGCACCCAGGTCCTCGAAACTCTTATTCCATCTTCGAACCCGAGATCAACATCTTCTGAACTTCTGCCCTCGAGGCAATATCTCGAGCCTACAAAATCGGGCTTCCCGATTTCGACAGTATACAGATAGTCCCCGCATTTCTTAGAATGAAATGACAAGAAACGTTTTGAATTTTTTAGTTTCTGAAGTCTCCAATGGTGACATCATTCCCATGACGCAAGTGTTGAAACAACCGAAGCGCCCCATCGGTTCTGTTCCCCAAATCATTAAATGCATGTCAGAGCCGGTCGGCTATCAGTGTCAATGAACAGTCACCGATTTTCTCTATATATACCCGTTTACACTTCTCATTAAGAACTTTTTGCTCTTATTTGCACCACATCTTTTCTTTTCTAACTTCCCTTTCGCCACCAACTCCTCCATCGTATCAACCTTAAAACCTCCATGAGTTACCATCTTCTTCCTTCTTCTAAAAATCAATAGCAAAAACTTCCAAATTTGTTCGTCAGAAAGAAGGAACCTCCTCTTCTTCCTCTCGTACGACCGGCGGTAAGCCGCCGCACTCCATGAGATTTTACCGAGCAGCTGTTCCTTAAAAAAGGATTTTACGGTCGAGAACTCTCCCGATTTCCCTGGCCATCGGGAGCATGCTTCGATGTATATAAGCTAGATTATGAAAAAGCACCTCGAAGCTATGAGAAGAGAGTGCGGTTGGGAAGAGAAGGTTGTGCTGCAGATACCTTCTCACGAAGAGGACATTACCACCTACGTAGAGGGGTTCTTAAGTGTGTACACTTACCCCTTTACATTGGGTCCTCTCGATCCGCTCGTGCTTGAATTCTGCAGAATATATCAAGTTACCCTGGGTCATATCCATTTGTCCTTTTGGCGAATAGAAATAATGATGAGGTTCTTCGCTGAAAAGGTCGGGCTCGAGTTCACCCTCAACCATCTCATTCGCTTATATCGACCTCAGTTTTTTCGAGGTTCGATCAAACTTCAACGCTGAACGACCAAGTCCTTCTTTGCCAGTAATGACAAAGAAAGAGATCGAGGTTGGATGATCCGGTTCATCCGGGTGAGGACCATCGATGTCATTCCCGAGGAGCACATGTCGTTCCCTGAAAAATGGAACTTCGAACATGAGTGGGATTCTTTTCTTTAGTTTTTTCCAAAATTTTTACTAAACTTTGTGTGACATTCTTCTCCTTTTTCTGCAGTGGTCCCGTGGATGCCCAATGCGGTTCTCGACCTTGAGGACTGGGTCTGTAAACTAGCCGCTACTTCATTATATGACAAACGCAAGTGGCGGGAATTGTCGAAGGGCAAGTAGGAAGCAAGACACCATGGTTTGTGGTTCAATATTGCCTTCTTATTAAGAATGCCCATCTTTCTGTAACTTAGTTTTTCTGTGGCAGGTATTGGGGAGTTCTATGAGATGAGGCTGCCCCCTCTCGGGGAGAATGTTGAACCTTCGGCTTCAAAGCCAAAAAAGGATAACAAAAGTAAGAGGTCCTCGAAGAAATAGGATACTCAAACAAAGCAGAGCCTGCTCGAAGGCGCAAAAAGAGCGTCATCATTAACGTGGTTATTGACTCAGTCCACCAGTTTATAGACAATGAAGATGACGAGGTGGAAGGTTCGCCTTTGGTTGCTCGAACCAAAAAATCTACCGAGGCTGTCAAGCCCGTTGAGACCGGATCCCCTAGCCACGAAGAAGGGACTTCGAAAGAAAAGAAGGACAAAGGCCCTGCATCGCCTGATGTGGTGACCATGTAACGACCCAGTCCGTCGTTACGAAGAACCTGCATTATAATTGATGTTATTGACTTGTAATAGGTTGGTTATTCTGTTATTTATATGTTAGAGTTGATAGGCTTGAAATCAAATAGTTGTAGTGAGAGTTAAATCATTCAGCCTTTAAAAATAGCCCTAAAATGGGAAAAGTCAACTAAGATTTGACTTATTTGTAAACGACCTCAGAATGCGGATTTTATGGCTCGGCTAGCTTCGTTAGGTGATTTGGGACTTAGGAGTGTGTTCAGAATAATTTTGTGATGTCCGGTGTAGAATTAGGCTTGAATTGGCGAAAGTTAGTTTTTGATGATTTTCGATCGGCAGTGGATAGGCTATCGGGGTCGGAATGGAATTCCGAAAGTTGGAACAGGTTTGTAATGTTATTTTAGATGTGTCTGTAAAATTTCAGGTTAATCGGAGTTGTTTTGGATAGTTACGGCATCGTTGGTGGATTTTAGAAAATTGAAAGTTCTTAGGCTTGAATCCGATGTGATTTTTGTGTTTTGAAGTTATATTTAGTGTTTTGAGAGTGAAACTAAGTTTGAATGATCAAATGTAACATGTTAGTATGTTTGGTTGGGGTCCCGAGGGGCTCGTGATTGATTTCGGATGGTTAACGGGAAGTTCGGAGTTGAAAAAGTGCAGCAAGCAGCTGCTGGTTTTCTGGTTACTGATGTAACCGCACATGCGGAAGAAGGATTGCAGGTGCGGGCCCGCAGGAGCGGACAAGGCTACGCAGGTGTGGGGAAGTTCGCAGGTGCGGTTAAGGGACCGCAGGTGCGGGAGCTTGGCCGCAGGTGCAGAAATCCCTGGGCAGTATTAAATTAAACCCTCCACGACCATAACCTATTTTAACACCATTTTTGAACGGAAGAGAGCTTTTGAGGCTATTTTTGAAGGGAAAAATCAGTGTTTTTCATAGAGGTAAGTATTTTGATCATTAAAACTCAATTATGGGTGATTATAGAACATAATCTCAGTATTAATTCATGATAATCAGTAGAAAAAGGTGGGTTTAGGGCTTGAGATTATGAGACCTTTAGGGATTGATTTGAGGGGTCAAACAAACTCCAATTTTAGTGTTCTTTATATGTACAGACTCGTGAGATGATGAAGAACAATTTTGTATAAAAATTTCTAAGTTTTGGGACGCGGGACCGGGGGTCGGGTTTTGACCAAATTCGGGTTTTTGAGCTAAATTTGATATTTTTCTATTGGAATTTATTCCTTAAGCATAAATTGATGATAAAAATCTGAAATTGGTAGATTTGGATCCTTTAGAAGTCTATACGAGAGGCAAGCGTGTTGCAGAATAGTTTCCGGGCTAGTTTTGAGGTAAGTAATGTCTTAAAATCCTGTCCTAAGGGTATGAAACCCCGGACTCTGCACCCTTTCATGGGTTTTGAAATACAAAGGTTGAAACTTTGGAAACATCTTCCCTATTTAGGCGACTATTGAGTTGCTAAACCGACTTTTAAGCCTATGCTTAATTAGTATTATTTTATTATAATATGATTGGGGCTGTAAGACATATTTGGGGCCTAGTGCCGATCTGTTTTTCCCTTGGGGGTTGTGTTTACTATATTTTCCTCACTGGTATGTTATGATTTTTCACTCAGTCCTTCCCTGGTAAATTGTTTTGACACTCAGAGTATTTTGATACTATTTATTGAAAAATAAAACACTGTTTTGGGTCGGGAACCCGGTATGTTTATGGCCTAAGGGCAAATTGAGAGTGTCTGACTGAGTGAGGCTTTCAGGCCTTATATGAGAGGTGAGGAGGCTTTCAGGCATTATATGAGGGAGGCTTTCAGGCCTATATTGTGAGGAGGCTTTCAGGCCTTATGTTAATATAGCGCTTGGGTTGTAGGAGCCCCTCCGGAGTCTGTACACACCCCAAGTGAGCGCAGGTACCTATTGAGTGATGATTTTGGCCCGAGGGGCAGATTTATGATGATTTTACTAAGTTTTCGTGATTTACTCCGCTTTCAACCTGGTTTTTACTGAGATATACTGATATTACACTTGTTTTCAAAGGATTTCCGGAAACTGATTTCGAACTTATTATTTGATGAATACTACATGGTGACTTGGTGTTTTACTGGTTTTGTGAAATTGTGTAGCTGTACTGTGTGTTTTATAATTCTCAGACTGTGATTTATTTTCATTGCTACTGAGTTGGCTTACTTGTAAAGACTCTCTGTGCCTCTATGCACAGATTCAGGTGACAGTCTGGAGCAGCAGCTGTCCTTGCTCGTAGTTGCAGGTTCATAGGATTTCGAGGTAGTTGTCCTGCGTCCACAGCTTCTCCACTTTCCTTCCTTATTATGTTTTAGCACTTGATTCGGAGACATATATTATAGTCTTAGCAGAGTTAGATTTATTTATTCTTAGATGATCATGACTATTAACTCCAGTATTGGGAGGTTTTGTTTAGAGTTGTTAAACTATTATTGGGACGCTAAGACTTAATTACATTATTGTATGCTATTGTTGCTGCTTATTATTAAATTGTGAACTTTTATAATTGAATAAATGCGTAGTAAGGTGATAGTTGGCTAGCCTAGTTCCACGATAGGCACCATCACGGCCTGTTAGGATTTGGGGTCGTGACAAGTTGGTATCAGAGCTCTAGGTTACATAGGACTCAACGGTCATGAGCAGGTTCAGTATAGTCTTGCGGATCGGTACGGAGATGTCTGTACTTATCTTCGAGAGGCTGCATAACTCTTAGGAAACATCTTTATTTTCTTGAACTCTATCGTGCCAATCTATTGATTCTTGAAATCTAAACTTATGTTGTTTCATTCTCTCACAGATGGTAAGGACACGCAATACCAAACAGGGTGATCAGGAACCAGCTGGACCCATGAGAGGTCGAGGCCGTGGTAGAGGTAGGGGACCGGCTCCTGCAGCAGCAATTGTAGTACCAGAGGATCCCCTTGTCATTCAGGATCAGGTTCCCTCCGATGGTGCTCTAGCGGGATAGGCTCAGGCACCTGCTGTGCCTATTGTTATTCCGGTTCTTCAGGAGACCCTGGCTCAGATATTGATGGTGTGTTCCAGTTTAGCTCAGGAAATGGCTATGACCACTACTGCCAATACAGCTCAGGCCAGGGGAGGCAATCAGACTCCAGCTGCCCGGGCACCTGAGCCAGTTGTACGAGGTATTTAGGCGCCGGGAGCAGCCCCAGATCAGCCAGTTGCTCCGGTTCAGGGTTATGTGGTCCCTACTATGCCTGAGGATGAGTAGCTCAGGTTGGAGAGGTTCAGCAGACTTCAGCCTCCGACCTTCAACGGTATAGAGGGCGAGGATGCCCAAGGTTTTCTTGATAAATTTCAGAAGATGCTTCGTACTGCGGGTATTCTGGAGACCAACGGGGGTTCATTTTCTACCTATCAGTTTGCTGGTGCTGCTTTTACTTGGTGGGAATCATTCGAGAGGCGTAGGCTGGTTGGTTCAGCACCGCTCACCTGGCAGCAATTCTCCACGATCTTTTTGGAGAAATATGTTCCTAAGTCCCACAGAGAGGAGCAGTGCAGGCAGTTTGAGTAGCTGCACCAAGGAGAGTTATCGGTCACCCAGTATGAGATGAGGTATTCTGAGTTGGCCAGACATGCTTCGGAGTTAGTCCCCACTGACAGGGAGAATATCAGGAGATTTATGGATGGTCTCACGTATCAGCTTTGAATTTTGATGACCAGAGAGAGGGTGTCTGGATCCACGTTTGAGCAGGTTGTTGATATAGCTCGGGACATTGAGTCGGTTCGCAGGCAGGAGCGTGAGGAGAGGGAGGCTAAGAGGCCTCGTGGATCAGGTAATTTCAGTGGTGCTCCTCCTAGAGGGCAATTTCAGTCTAGCAGAGGTCGTCCATTTAAACCTCCACAGCTAGCTCCCCCAGCTTACAGTGGTGTATCGTCGGGGCAGGGTCTTTACAATTCTCATCAGGGACGTTCATCTTTTAGTGCCCTTCTAGCTCAGAGCTCCGCTCGAGCATTTTCTTATCAAGGTTCGTCTATGCATGGTTCGTCTGGTGGTTATCAGGGTGGCAGAGGTTCTCGTTCATTTTCATGTCCATCTTCAGGTGGTTGTTATGAGTGTGGATAGTTCGGACATGGGTGGAGGCAGTGTCCTCGTTGTCCTAGTAGTTCGTCCCAGCAGAGGGTTCAGCCCCAGTCACTTCACCACCTACCCAGGTAGCTAGGGGTGGTGGTCAGGCAGCTAGAGGCCGTCCTAGAGGGGGAGGTCAAGCAGGTGGAGGCCAGCCATGTATTTATGCACTTCCGGCTAGGCCTGATGCGGCATCCGATGCGGTGATTACGGGTACTATTTCAGTTTTTCACACTAATGCTTTGGCTTTATTTGACCCTGGTTCCACGTACTCTTATGTCTCAACTTATTTTGCTTATTTCCTAAATATGCCCCGTGAGTCTTTAGTTAAATTTGTTCATGTTTCGACTTCGGTGGGTAATATTATTGTTGTGGACCGTGTGTATCGGTCCTGTCTTATATTTATCGGGGGTTTGGAGACCCGAGTGGATTTGATGTTACTCAGTATGGTCGATTTTGATGTAATTTTGGGCATGTATTGGTTATCCCCATTTCATGCTAATATTGATTGTCACGCTAAGACCGTGACCTTAGCTATGCCCGGAGTTCCTAGAGTTGAGTGGAAAAGTTCTATAGAGAACGTGCCTAGCAGAGTGATTTCTTATTTAAAGGCTCATTGTATGGTTGAGAAAGGGTGTGAGTCCTATCTTGCTTTCGTGAGGGATCTTAGTAGTGAGACTCCATCTGTTGATTCTGTTCCTGTAGTCCGTGATTTTCCGGACGTATTTCCTGCAGACCTGCCAAGCATGCCACCTGACAGGGATATTGATTTTGGTATTGACTTGGTGCCCGACACTCAGCCTATTTCTATTCCACCTTACCGTATGGCACCAGCAGAGTTGAAAGAATTGAAGGAGCAACTTCAGGAACTCTTAGATAAGGGGTTCATCCGATCTAGTGTGTCGCCTTGGGGTGCGCCACTGTTGTTTGTGAAAAAAAGGATGGCTCCATGCATATGTGCATTGATTATAGACAGCTGAATAAGGTTACGGTGAAGAACCGGTATCCTTTACCTCGTATTGATGACTTATTTGATCATTTTTAGGGAGCTAAGGTGTTCTCCAAGATTGACTTAAGGTCTGGGTATCATCAGCTAAAGATTCGGGATTCTGACATTCCGAAGACTGCTTTCAGGACCAGATATGGTCATTATGAGTTTCTGGTTATGTCATTTGGGCTGACCAATGCCCCCGCCACGTTCATGCAATTGATGAATAGCGTGTTTCGGCCTTAACTTGACTCGTTCGTCATTTTATTCATTGATGACATCCTGGTTTATTCCCGTAGCCAAGAAGAGCATGCTCAGCACTTGAGGATGTGTTACAGAGATTGAGGGAGGATAAGCTTTATGCAAAGTTCTCCAAGTGTGAGTTTTGGCTTGGTTCAGTGGCTTTTTTGGGGCACGTGGTGTCTAGTGAGGGTATTCAGGTTGATCCGAAGAAGATTGAGGCGGTGCAGAGTTGGTCCAGGCCGTCCTCAGCTACAGTGATTCGGAGTTTCCTTGGTTTAGCGGGATAGTACTATCGTTTTGTGGAGGGATTCTCTTCTATTGCTTCACCATTGACCAGATTGACCCAAAATGGTGCTCCATTCAGATGGTCTGACGAGTGTGAGGAGAGATTTCAGAAGCTCAAGTCAGCATTAACCACAACTTCGATTTTGGTGTTGCCTACTGGTTCGATTTCTTACACAGTCTATTGTGATGCTTCTAGAGTTGGTTTGGGAGCGGTGTTGATGCAGGACGGTAGGGTGATCGCCTACGCGTCTAGACAGTCGATGGTGCACAAGAAGAATTACCCAGTGCACGATCTTGAGTTGGTTGCCATTGTTCATGCCCTAAAGATTTGGCGGCGTTACTTGTATGGGGTACATTGTGAGATTTTCACTGATCATCGTAGCTTGCAGTATGTGCTAAGGCAGAAGGACTTGAATTTGCGTCAGAGGAGATGGTTAGAGCTTCTCAAGGATTATGATCTTACTATTTTGTATCACCCGGGGAAGGCCAATGTGATGGCCGATGCCTTGAGTCGCAGAGCCGAGAGTTTGGGGAGTCTAGCTTACCTTTCAGCAGCAGAGCGATCGTTAGCACTTGATGTTCAGGCTTTAGTGGGTCAGTTGGTGAGATTGGATTTTTCAGACCCTCCACGGGTGGTAGCGAGCATGGCTTCCCGGTCTTCTTTATTTGATCAAATTAAGGCACGACAGTATTATGACCGCCATTTGTTAGTTCTTCAGGATAGAGTTCATCGGGGTGATGCCCGGGATATGACTATTAGTGATGATGGAGTTATGAGGATGCAGGGCCGTATTTGCGTGCCCAATGTGGATGGTATCTGAGAGTTGATTTTAGCAGAGGCTCACAGTTCCCGGTATTCTATTCATCCGGGTGCCGCTAAGATGTACCAGGGTCTGAGATAGCAGTATTGGTGGAGGCGGATGAAGATAGATATTGTTGAGTATGTGGCATAGTGTCTCAACTGCCAGCAGGTCAAGTATGAGCACCAGAGACCAAGTGGATTACTTCAGAGGTTAGATATTCCGGAGTGGAAGTGGGAGCAGATTACCATGGACTTTGTAGTTGGGCTTCCACGGACTTTGAAGGGTTTTGATGATATTTGGGTCATTGTAGATAGATTGACCAAGTCCGCGCACTTCATTCTTGTCATCACTTCTTATACTTCAGAGAAATTAGCTAGTATTTACATTATGGAGATTGTCCGATTGTATGGAGTTCCGGTTTCTATTATATCTGACAGGGGTACTCAGTTCACATCTCAGTTCTGGAGTGCTGTATAGAGAGGTATGGGTACTGATGTAGAGTTGAGCACTTCATTTCATCCTCATACCGACGGGACGTCGGAGTGGACTATTCAGATTTTGGAGGACATGCTACGGGCTTGTGTGATTGATTTTGGTGGTTCATGGGATCAATTTCTGCCACTAGCGGAGTTTGCATATAATAACAGCTACCAGTCCAGTATTCAGATGGCCCCGTATGAGGCTTTATATGGTAGGAGGTGTAGATCTCCGGTTGGTTGGTTCGAGCCTGGTGAGGCTAAGCTATTGGGCACATATTTGATTTAGGATGCGTTGGAGAAGGTGAAGTTGATTCAGGAGAGACTTCGCACGGCACAGTCTAGACAGAAGAGTTATGTGGACCGGAAGGTCCGGGATGTGTCATTTATGGAAGGTGACAAGATATTGCAGAAGGTATCACCCATGAAGGATGTTATGAGGTTCGGAAAGAGAGGAAAGCTAAGTCCACAGTACATTGGTCCGTTTGAGGTACTTCAGAAGGTTGGAGAGGTGGCTTATAGACTTGCCTTGCCACCCAGCTTGTCTAGTGTTCATCTGGTATTTCATGTGTCGATGCTCAAGAAATATGTTGGTGACCCATCTCATCTGTTAGAATTCATCACAGTTTAGCTCGAGGGTAATATGTCATATGAGGTTGAGCCGGTAGCTATTTTAGTTCGCGAGGTCAGAAAGTTGAGGTCTAAGGATATAGCATCAATTAAGGTGTAGTGGAGAGGTCAGCTAGTGGAGGAGGCTACTTGCGAGACCGAGCGAGAGATGCAGAGCAAATATCCTCACTTGTTTGAGACTCCAGGTATGTTTTTAGGCCCGTTCGTGGACGAACGTTTGTTTAAGAGGGGGAGAATGTAACGACCCGGTCCATCGTTACGAAGAACCTGCATTATAATTTCTGTTATTGACTTGTCATAGGTTGGTTATTCTGTTATTGATGTGTTAAAGTTGATAGGCTTGAAATCGAATGGTTGTAGTTAGAGTTCATTCATTCAGCCTTTAAAAATAGCCTTAAAATGGGAAAAGTCAATTGAGAGTTAACTTATTGGTAAACGACCTCGGAATGCGGATTTTATGGCTCGGATAGCTTCGTTAGGTGATTTGGGACTTAGGAGTGTGTTCAGAATAATTTTGTGATGTCCGGTGTAGAATTAGGCTTGAATTGGCGAAAGTTAGTTTTTGATGATTCCCGGTCGGCAGTGGAAAATAGGCTATCGGGGTCGGAATGGAATTCCGACAGTTGGAACAGGTCGTAATGTCATTCTGGATGTGTCTGCAAAATTTCAGGTCAATAGGAGTTGTTTTTGATAGTTTCGGCATCATTGGTGGATTTTAGAAAATTGAAAGTTCTTAGGCTTGAATCCGATATGATTTTGGTGTTTTGAAGTTATATTTAGTGTTTTGAGAGTGTAACTAAGTTTGAATGATCAAATGTAACGTATTAGTATGTCTGGTTGGGGTCCCGAGGGGCTCGGGATTGATTTCGGATGGTTAACGGAAAGTTCAGAGTTGAAAAAGTGTAGCAAGCAGCTTCTGGTTTTCTGGTTACTGATGTAACCGCACCTGCGGAAGAAGGGTCGCAGGTGCGGGCCCACATGAGCGGACAAGGCTCCGCTGGTGTGGGGAAGGTCGCAGGTGCGGTTAGGGGACTGCAGGAGCGATTCCGCAGATGCGGGAGCTTGGCCGCAGGTGCGGAAACCCCTGGGCAGTATTAAATTAAACCCTCCGCGACCATAACCTATTTTAACACCATTTTTGAACGGAAGAGAGCTTTTGAGGCGATTTTTGAAGGGGAAAATCAGTGTTCTTCATAGAGGTAAGTATTTTGATCATCAAAACTCAATTATGGGTGATTATAGAACATAATCTCAGTATTAATTCATGAAAATCAGTAGAAAAAGGTGGGTTTAGGGCTTGAGATTATGAGACCTTTAGGAATTAATTTGAGGGGTCAAACGAACTCCGATTTTAGTGTTCTTTATATGTATGGACTCGTGAGATGATGAAGAACATTTTTATATAAAAATTTCTGAATTTCGGGACGCGGGATCAGGGGTCGGGTTTTGACCAAATTCGGGTTTTTGAGCTAAATTTGATATTTTTCGATTGGAATTTATTCCTTAAGCATAAATTGATGATAAAAATCTGAACTTGGTAGATTTGGAGCCTTCGGAAGTTGATACGAGAGGCAAGCGTGTTGCGGAATAGTTTCCGGGCTAGTTTTGAGGTAAGCAATGTCTTTAAATCTTGTCTTGAGGGTATGAAACCCCGGACTCTGCACCCTTTCACGGGTTTTGAAATGTAAAGGTTGAAACTTTGGAAACATCTTCCCTATTTAGGCGACTATTGAGTTGCTAAACTGACTT
>MDKI01115088.1:0-24081 GCA_005239505.1 Nicotiana paniculata | reverse complement strand
CTTCTATATTTTCACTAGCACAAATTAATAAAAACTTGGAGGTGTGTATCTTTTGTACATACTCTTACTATCATTTTTTTCTTTCTTTCCTACACACGCTCCATACACTAACGGGCCTTTCCATGGCTCCACTCAAAAGCTACTCCCCAATATCTCACCTTACTTTTTTTTGCGACTAAGTGCCTTAGGAGAAAAAGGTGCAAAAATCTCAATTTAAGAACAAAAGAGGGGTACGGCTTGTAATGTAGGCACCAAAGAAAAGGTCAAACGGCTCAAAGGGGCTAGTAATGGAAATTTTTAATTTTTATGTGATAAACACATCCATGATCAAGCAAGAAAATTTCTACGTCATCTCCTAGACTAGCATAACCTACAATTTCGCTTCGATTAACACAAGGGGCAAGTTCTAGACTACACATGATAGCATAGAAAATCACTAAACCTCACTCACACATTGCACATGACTCAATCACAACGGTTTTATTCAACTCTCAAGTCAAGCAAGCACACAAAATTGAGAGAATTAAGCAATATTACACTATGTAGCATACAAGTCAAACAACTGAGCTAAGGCGTCACAAAATAGGCTATTTATTTTTACTCAGGCATCACATGTCAAACCAAATATAAGGGAAAGCAGAATGTATGTCATAACCTAATATGCTGGCATCAAACATGTCATAGGTATTTCTAAGTTACTCAGTTTCTTCCTAAATACTCTAAAAAAAAAAATTTAAAATGCTCGGTTCAAGTTACACCCTTGGAAAAGAACCGTTGCCCAAAGAAAAACCAAGGGATACTACCTAACTATCCTACAAAAAAAATAAAAAAAAGAAATCTTTTTGGCGTTTTCGTTTTTACATCGGACTTTATCCCTCAAGAAAATTGTCCAACAGATCCATCGTTGGGAAAAGTCTGCGATTTTTCTAAAAAAACAATAATTTTATACAAGTACACTTCAGAAAGTAGTTTTCCCACCCCACACGTATGTTATGCATAGTTCTCGATGCATGATCACAAAGAGAAACATTAAAACAAGGGTGAGAAATACTCCCTGAGATCCCCTCGGTCCTAGATCGGACATGATTCTCAATCTTTAGAGTCGGGATGACCCCACACTTAAGCTCAAACATGCCCCTCAGCTTCAACTTTTGGGTACTCAAACTTCCCCTACTCTGCAAAATAAAAACAACACAAAACTGACACTAAAAAATAATGAAAGGATATACAGGTTAGGTTGCCTCCCAACAAGCGCCTTATTTATAGTCGTGGCACGACTCTGCTGCTTCACCACTTTTCCTTCCACTTTGAGGATATGAATTGCGTCCCCAATTTTGCATCAATTTTTCTATCACGTTCATGGGGTGGTGGTGTAACAATGAAGGAACCAAACAGTAGGTATCACATCTTGCACTTCTTGTCCCTTAGGTGAGGGATGTCCTTTTGTCTCCTTGGCATCACAAATTATTTGTTCCTCATCCATTGAATCCTCTATATGCTCGACTGGATCAATTCCCATGTCACCAACCAAACACAATGTTGAAAAGTATTTAGAATGAGGTCCAATACGCTCCAACTCAAAAACTGCATTATTTTTGACATCCTCTATTTTATACTCTTCATCAACCTTCACATCATTAATAATTTGGTCGAATATTTGGATTTCATCTTTCCGCTCTACAAGTTGGCCAGTATCCACAAATATTGATGGTAGGGCATCAGACACCTCAACCTTTTTATTCAATTGAGCCTGCAGGTCATGGATATCTGAGCCAAATTGGTCTATCTCTTGCCTGAGCTCAGTTCTTCCTTCAATCAGCTGCTCTGTCATATTTGAAAGACCATCACGAAGAAACTCATGAGATTTTATTATTTTAGCTTGTTCCTCTAGCCAAGATTGGCTCATTATATCTGCTTCTTCAAAATTATCTTCTTCTTCAAAATTATCTTCTGGTGGGAACTCGCTCTCTTCGTCGAGTTGGGGTACGGCTTGTAATTTGGCCTTTAATTCATCCACTTTAGCCTGGAGTCTTTTTATAGCTAAGTCATCAAGAGCTTGTTGCTCGGCTATCATGTTCTGTTGCTCCGCTAATTGTCTCATCAAGTCCATAATATGAGCCATACTTTCCATATCCTCCACTTCCTTGCTCCTATCAAACTCATTAACATTATTAGATACATTACAATAAAAGCTCTGAGAAGGATAATAAGAATTAGGACAACCATCCCAATGGCACCTTGACGACCACACACATTACAAAAATTCCACACATTAGATTGAGATGGACAATATTGCCACATGTGTGGTCCTCCACAATATGGACAAGGATCGTCATAATAAGAATAACCATTATTCGACCAATCATCATTCCAAGATGCCATGTCAAGAAAGATAGTAAAATATTAAATTAAGATACAAATAAAGAAATAAAAAAAATAAAAACTTAAATAGACAAAAGTAAAAATTCAATCTAGTAGAATAGTTAATTTCTAAGTCCCCGACAACGGCGCCAAAAATTTGTTGGTCCCAAACACACACGCAAGTATACGTGGTCGACAAGTAATATATGATTGTAAGTCCAGATATCGTACCCACAGGGACTTGTGATTAACTATCAACTAAATTAAACCCAAATAATTAATCTATTCAAGCGAACACTAAAGTATGAATATTCAACTAAAATTAATCTAGAATAGTAAACTATGAAATTAGCGAAACAGATTGGCGAGATTTTAGATACGAATTCAATGAGATCCGATATTCTAGAGCTATGAGTTAGCTAACAATCCTGTTGAGTTTTCCACTTCAATCGTCTAATTAATTTATCTGGTTTATTGATTGACGAGGTTAATATTGCTCGTAGCCTTCTCCCGAAGTACAACTCGCCTATTCAAGCTAACCTAACGCCTATATTCCTATGAAATTAGGATTAACAAGAACGCATTAATAATTCCCGTATAATAACCAAGCAAAGCGATTAGGTATATTCCTATCCTAACCGCAAATTCGCTCCCCTGAAGGGTTAAGATCTTGCTCTACCCAATCTTATATGCAATCTAGAATTCCCTCACCCGAGTTCAATCCTAGATACGTAGATAGTATTCAATTGGTGATCAAGCAATCAAATGATTAAGCGCAAGATTGAATACATAAACCAATATGATATAATAATAAGAACAATTCAAGCTTCAAACTACAACGTTCATATAACGCCCAAAACTCTAGAACTAATAAACTATAATATTAAAGGAAGAGAAGAGAAGAAAAACTAGGTAGAAGCCTCCTTCAAGCGTGGTGTGTGTTCCTCCACGTTAATCCCCCCTTCAAAGTTGTATTTTTGGGTCTATTTATATGTTTTGGGACAAACCCTAAACGTGTAGGAGACTTCTATTCAAACCGGAAAATACTTAAAACCTTCAAAACTCAGATTGGACCGGACCAGGGATCAGGCTTTATGGCCCAAACGCCGGTATAAAGCCTGGCCAGGCCTGTCGTTAGGGCTCTAACGCCCCCCAAACGCCTAGTCATACCAGGCTTTATAGCCCAAACGCCCAGCTATAGCCTGGTATGACCAGGCTTTACAACTCAAACGCCTGGCTATAGCCCGGGTCACTCCTTTTTGAGTCTTGAGTGTATTTTTGACGTTTATGCATCCATTTAGCTCGGCTTCCATCTCCAATTCACCTACACATGAAATAGACTCCATTATGCACATACGTCGTGTATTTTTATCATTAAAGCACATAAAATGTAAGGCACATAATGCTTTAAACCATGAATTATAGCCACACATCAGATGCAATGCGAGCTCGATTCCAACGGTATACAATCCCTCTCAATGATATTTTCGTAGCTAAAAGAATCTACGACATCTATTGTTAACCAGAATAGTGGTAAGAGAATATGCAGTGTTTCAAAGATTGGGTGCGTGAACTTCAGAAAATAATTAGTTTCAACGATCATACAAATCCTCACTTTTATTTGTATAAAAAGAAATAGCTAGTGATAAATATTAATTTCCTTTTATGAAATAAAGATTTGGTATCTCTCGTGATCTATAGGTCACATTAACAGACTTGGTCGTCGAATGATCACTTGATTCTTTCGTAGGAGTAATTAATTAACAAGTTTGTAGTTTAATAATTAACAGCGACCGGTTGTTGGAGGTTTAAGATATACAGTCAAACCTCTCTATAACAATTTCGTTTGTTCCGGATATTTTTGATTGCTATAATGAGGTGCTGTTACAGAAAACATATATTATAACATAACATGAAAGTTGGTTCTGAAAAAAACTTGACTTTTATAATAAAATATTATTATATAGAGATGCTGTTATAAATAGGTTTTATTGTATATTAGTTAAACTTAAACAAGAATATAAGCATAGCATGCGCGGTATGCTACTATACGCTTGATTTAGAGTAGTTACTTGGAACAAACTTCTATTGAATAAGCTAGCTACTTGCTCCTAAGAATATAAGTGATCTGATTGTGTATATTAAGAATGCATAGAATTTGAACTCGTTAATATAGACCTCCAATATATATACACTTCAATGTTGGATATAGAGATAATCAAGCAAGACAACTTAAAGTAAGATAAAAATCTCAAAAGAACATTTCATCGAAACAATCCTCTAAGCATGCATCTACACACACATACATATATGCTAATATGCTTACACCATCAGATTATTTAACCTTTTTTAGTAGGTTAATTACCCTTTTTTCATGTTACTATGGAGTAATTTCATTATAAAGATTATTAATAATTACGTGACCTGGTTGTAAGAATAATTTTATATAACCAATGTATATAGAAATTGGTGGATGCTCAAAGCGTGCAGTTTGGTGCTAAGGATATAGTGTAGGTTTACTGGTTATTGACAACTCCCTCCGTTCACTTTTACTTGTTACCTTTCGTTTTTCGAGAATAAATTGACTAAGTTTTGAAGCTAAATTATATTATATTTTCTTAATATTTTAAAATTAAAATTTAAATATTTAAAAATTATATAAAAAATACTATAGTTTATAATTTTTCTCATATCAATATGATAACAAAATACATATTAAATGTTAGCCAAAATTTATATAGTTTGACTTTCAAAAATGAAATGTGACATGTAAAAGTTAACGGAGGAGGGAGTAGTTAGTAAACCGACAAAGACTAGTAAAAGATGCCCTCTTCAAGATAAGATATACAAAAATGCAGATGAATGTAAGTGCACGAGCTAGCATGAAACACTTTTTGAGTACATGAACATTGCGCACTTACTGGGGAAGTGTTTTCTTAAAGCAAGTGCACTAGCTACTTTCTCCTTTTTGTTAACCTTTTTTCTTTTTCATTTGATCAAACTAACATGCTTGTACCAAATTGAGACGGATTCAAAATTTAAATTTGACGAGTCCATTCTTTTCGTTGTTAGCCCTAAGCATATTGTATCTATAAGTTTTTGTAGCTTTTATTACACATATCTATAACTGCAAGGAAAATTATTTGATTCGTTTGAACCCATAGTCAAAACACACTACATCCACCTCTAAGATTAGGACACCTCAACGATAATATAGAGTCCTCTATTATACCTTCCAATGATTTGTGAACTATATATTTGTTTACCCTCAAAATCAGATAACAATTGAATTTGTACGAGGTTCTAAGGATATATGATCTAACTTGATACAAAATGAGAAATCAGATTAATATTAAAATAACGATAAAAAAGTAAATGCAAACCACACGAGTTGAACAAGCTTAGCTTTGAAGGTTAGTCACCGTCGAGTCAGAAATACTTTTATCGATGCTGGAACATAATGACAAGATAATAAGAACTAGAATAACAATATCTTGCTTTGTGATGCGTGTTATAGTGTGTTGAATGAATTATCAGACCCCTTTTATATAGTATAGGAGTCCTACTCTATGTAGGGGTGTACATAGGTCGGGTTGGTTCAGATTTTCTAATTACCAAACCAAACCAATTGTATCGGGTTATTAAAATTAAATACCAAACCAAACCAATAAAAGTCGAATTTTTTAATATTGGTTTTTCTCGGGTTTTCGGATTTTTTCAGTTTTTTTCATAAAGTCTTCATAGCACAAAATGTAAAATATGTGCTCCACATATTTCTTTAATCATAGTAAGACAGAACTACATAAGGTGTTTTCAATAAAATAACATAAATATGAGATGAGTCATGGCATTGTACTAACATATTCAACAATAAAGATAATAAAATCGTATAAAATAAATATTATTAATAAGCCATAATGTAAACAAACATAATTTAAAATTATGACTAATAAGTACTATTATTTACATGGCTAACCACTAAAAGAAAATAAGTTATACATTTTATCTAAACAATGGAAAAACTAAAAAAATAGATATCCAACACTATTTTCATTCATAGTACAATCGAATTAAATGTCTTTAATTAGTATTAGTATTGAATTGATTTTGGTTTAAGATTTATTTGAGTTACCAACATTAATGTACTATAAAACTTATTGGAGCATCCAAAAATTATAAGCTCAAGCTTGAAATAATATGTTAAAAGATAAAACTATGAAAAAGCTTAAGAAATATTTATAACCTACACACTATCATAAATACTTTTATGCATTAAATATATTTAAAACTTCTATACATATAGTGTCGGGTTGGTTTGGTTCGATTTGACTTTTTAGTTAAAACCAAACCAAACTAAATATAGTCGGATTTTTTTTCCAGCACCAAACCAAATCAAACCAAATCATAGTCGATTTTTTTTTCTCGGTTTGACTCGGATTATCGGGTTGGTGTGGTTTGTCGGTTTCATTTGTACACCTCTAACTCTAGGTACATTTCTTTAAAAGGTATAAATCTCTTGATTTGCTAATTGCCAGCTCCTTACTGATATGCGCCGAGATTCCCACCGTAATATCTGCCCGGTCACGGATATTTCAATTTTCTGTTAGTTATTTCCGAGCTCGCTCGAGGATAAGGTCGACGCCGAACTCAACGTTCCTCGAAGGCAGGTCTTCCGACTTCAGGTTCTAGCTCGGTGAGACTCGAGGTCGATCTCCAATATGTGGTCGCCATGTTCCAAGCCTAATCTACCACGTTGTAGTCGAGCTCGACTATGATCATATACAATATTCCTTTAAAATTATCTTTCAAAACCATTGAGAAATACTTTTTATGAGCCGATGATATTCCGAAAACAACTTTTCTATTTCCATAAGATAGGAATTAGGTATGCATATACCTTTTCCAAACCCCATATTATGGGAATGTACCTAATATATTATTGTTGTTGATATTCCTTTGAAAATCTTAGTTTAGATTGAATGGCGGCTGGGAAAGAGTCTACTAGGCTGAAGAAAATAGGTGATAATGCACGTGAAATTTTAGGTGGAATAGGTATAGATCTCCTCCAATTATACGCTAATTATAAATAAATCATTGTATATTAGACAAGAGCTAAGATCAAGGGGAGATCACTAAAGAACTGATGCTTATTCTATATTGTAGGATATTAAGTTTTAAGTTACGGGTCACCCATATAACTAACTCGATCCGTTTAGAAAGAGGATAAGATTGGAAGGTTAAAGGAAAGTTACCCTAGCAGTTTAAATCAATATAATAACTATTAGTAATGGGGTAATTAACGTATAAAGGTGTAGAAAAAAATTTGGAAAAAATCAATTTTCTCAATCTGCCAAAGACGTAACGTACTCTCTTTCTTGAAGGAACTTCTCTTCTTCTTTCTTTCCAAATAAAAATACATACACAGAAAAGAGGCCTTTAGTTTGTGGGAATACACTTTGTTTCCTAGTGATTCAAAGTTCGATTTAGAGCAATTGTTTCGGTGGGGAGTTCAAAGATTCTTCCGCTGTGTTGACAAGTACGCTAATGTTGTTCTCGCCCCGCGATTATTCTCATTACATTAGTATCATATGGTTGAATGATCCAGTTATTCATATAAATTTTCTTGAGCTCACTGTTTTATAAGTTTAGGTTAAGAATTTTTTGTTGGCTAATTTTTGACAAGTTTCAAAGAAAACTGTCTCTGGTTTTTTGCGTTTTGGCCATAACTTGTTAACAATTTTGTCTAAAAATTATATAATCATGTTCTACTCGTTTTGGGTTTTTTGAAAGTATATTATATGTGAAAAACGGATTAAAAACGAGTGAGATATGATTTTTTGAAGATTGACAGTTTTTGACAATATTCTGACGAAAAACTGCTTCTGTTTTCAGCTTTTTAGAAATAACTTGTTAAAATGTTTTGCCTAAAACTTATATAATTATATTCTACTAGTTTTGGGCTTTTCGAAAATATGTTATATGTGAAAAACAGATTAAAAACAAGTGAGATATAATTTTTTGAAGATTGATAATTTTTGACGAAAAACTACTTCTGTTTTCAGCATTATAGAAATAACTTGTTAAATATTTTTTCTTAAAACTTATATATTCTTGAGACACTCATTTTGGGCTTTCCGAAAATATTTTTTTATGTGAAAAACGGAATCTTCCAACTTTAAAAATTCTTTTATGATCCTTTTTGTCTTCTACCAGAAATTTGTGACATACGTTGTCGCATTAAATGGTAACAACCATATTTCTTATTTCTTGGTCTTATTTCAGATATGACTGAACATGGACAAGTTCGAATTACTCCAAGTGAGAGTTCTCGAAGTCAAGGAAGAGGACAACATAGAAGGGTACGTCGTCGCAGGACTTATTTGTATAATGATTCAGACTCGGAGCCTGAAGTCATCAGGAATGTCCCAAGGGCGAGACAAAATGAGTTAAGGGATCGAAGGGCTGAACGAAAGGAAAGAGAAAAGAAATTTAGGGAGTTTAGTGAATTGAAATTGGTCCTGAAGTTCTATTCCTGAACATGTACATTTTTTTCAGTTAAAAAGAGCTGAATTGGCTAATTACGTAGAAATTACTGATTGAGAAACATTAGCTATTTCAACAGATTCTCTTCGAGAGCCTTGGGGTGAAACATTAATTGAGATTTATCATGATATTTGGCTCAGTGCACCTTTTAGCGTGTATGTGCAAGAATTAGTGTTTGATTGGTACATGTATTTCCTATTGCAAACATTTAAATTGTTATTATGTGTTTTGTCTTAATGAAATTTAAATTATGTTACTTGTCTCACCAGTTACATACATTATTTATCATAATTTTTTTGTAATGGATTGAGACTTGAAATAGAGTACACACTAAAAAGTGATTTTAATATTAATTAAAATATTTAGATATAAATGATGAATGGAAATGTAGTGATTGTTCGATTCTATAATAAATGTAGAATTAATATTATAATTAATTTACTTGAGTGTGTAATCACATGCATAAATTAACTGAAGTATATATTGATGAGTTAAACTTGTAATATTGTCTCTAATAACAGACATGATATCAAAAAGTATCATTGCTGACTTGAACAAGGGTGACAAACTGAATGGTGAAAATTACGACATCTGGAGTCGTAAGATGCGGTATGTACTCGAAGAGCAAGATTCTCTTGAAAGTATTAACCATGCTATGAGTTACCCAGAGGAGGGTAACACTTCCCAACACAGGAGGGATCTGGAAACTTACAATATTTGGAAGAAGAAAGATTTCACTGCACATGAAATTATTGTAAGTTCAGTTGCTGATGATCTCATCTGCGAATGTGAGCAGTATCCTACTGCTCAAGCCATGTGGGCACATTTAAGAGAGGCATATGGGGGTACGACTGTGATTCGCCTTCGACAGCTGACAATCAAGTTTGACACGTTGAAAAAGCGTCATGATCACGGTGTCAAGCAACATCTAAGGGTGATGTCAAATATGATTGCTCAACTCAAAAGTGCTGGCCATGTTCTCTTTGCTGAGCAGCAGGTTCAGGCAGTGATTCGGTCTCTTCCTAATAATTGGGAACATCTGAAGGTTAACTTGACCCACAGTGATAACATCAAAACTTTTGCTGATGATTCCCGTCATGTGGAGCTTGAAGACGAGCGGCTTGGTGCTGCTAAAGCTGTACCTAATGACTTTGTGGCAGAATCAAGTGGTACAAAGAGATCAAGCTTCAAGCGCAAGAGAAACTGAAAAAATGACGGAAAGGATAAGGAGACCGGAGAAGGATCATCCAAGAAAAGAAACAAGTCAAATTCCAAGAAAGGAAAATGGTTCTATAAGAAGAAAGATAAGAGAAAGATGAAGTGCTACAATTTCCAAGTCCCAGGGCATTTTGCTCGTGAGTGCACTGAGCCGTAAAATATAGTATTCCAAAATGCATCTCTTAGTGCTATATATGTTTCTAGCACTGTTTTACTAATTGAATCTTATCCTGTGTGGATTGTAGACTCAGGGGCCACCGACCATGTGAGCCGTGATAGAGAAGCGTTCATAGAGTTTCGTCGAGTTTCACCTGGATCAAAGCATGTATATGTGGGAAATAATACAAAACTTGAAGTCAAAAGGATAGGCACTTGCAGAATAGACATGCGTGGTGGACGATCTTTGATGTTGCATGACGTCCTGTATGTTCCAGAGATTCGACGAAACTTAGTCTCTGTGTCTGTTCATCTAGATTTACATTTCAATTTGAACTTTAGTCGCAGTGGTCTTAGAATTACTCAAGTCAATGTTATTTATGGTTTTGGACATCGTTATGATGGTTTTATTGTGTTAGATTGTAATCCTTCTACGTATAACTATTATGTTGACCATTGTGTTATGGCATATTATTCTAGTAACAATGATGTTGATGTTATTACATTGCATGCAAGATTAGGTCACATAGGGCAGATTCGAATGAATAGATTGGCTAAGGAAGGACATCTAGGTTCTTTCTCTAAAATTGAAATGCCAACTTGTGAAAATTGTCTTGCCGGAAAGATTACACACAAACCATTTGGAAAGGCTAAGAGATGATTTTTCATTACAATTAATCCATTCTAATATCTGTGGTCTAATGAATGTGAGGGCCAGGTCTGGTGCTTTATATTTTATTACGTTCATTGATGATTTCACACGGTTTGGTTATGTCTATTTGATTTCTCATAAATCTGAAGCACTTGAATGCTTTAAGAAATATGTGAATGAAGTTGAGAATAAATTAGACAAAAGGATTAAGACCTTAAAAACCAATAAAGGGCGTGAATATATTTCAAAAGAATTTGAAGAATTGTGCAATGAAAAGGGAATCACTAGACATTTAACTATTCCGTACACACCTCAACAAAATGGTGTAGCAGAAAGGAGGAATATAACACTATTGGACATGATAAGGTCCATGTTGGCGCAGAAAAATTTACCTATCTCCTTTTGGGGGTGATGCGTTATTGACTGCAACCTACATAGTGAACAAAATGCCTTCTAAATCAGTTTCTTCCACTCCTTATGAGCTATGGACTGGTCATAAACCAAACTTAAAGGACTTACGACCTTGGGGTTGTGCTGCTTATGTAAAAGATTCTTTTAGCAAGTTCGGTACATTAGGTCCAAAAGGAAAGAAATGTATCTTCATATGATATTCAGAACACTCCAAAGGGTATGTGTTCATTGGTGAATTAGAGGATGGAAGTGTTACTGAGATTGAATCGTGAGATGTCACATTTTTGGAAAATGATTTTCCAAGGAAGGGAGAGGTAAAGAATGGAGAGCCTCTTTATGAAATGTTGAACTCAGACAGACAGCAAGTGTCTTCTGACACAGTTAATAATTAAATTGGTCAAGATCTTATTCTTAAAATCCTTCCGATGAACCTGAATTTCAATTACGAAAGAGTGCCAGGAAAAATATACCCAAACGTAGTTATGACATTGAAGATTATGTTTTATTTGTATCTCCCACAGAAATCGATGAGCCAAAGTATATGACTGAGGCATTATCGAGCCCTTGGAAAAGATGAGTGGATGAAAGCAATGAAAGAAGAATTAGAGTCTATGAAAACCAACAAAGTTTGGGATCTAGTTGACCTTCCGCCTGGGCGTAGAGCCATTGGTAACAAATGGGTTCTCAAAGTTAAACGGAAAGTGGATGTGTCAATAGAAAGATACAAGGCATGATTGGTGGAAAAGGCTTTACTCAAGAAGATGGAATAGATTATGAGGAAACATTTTCAGCAGTTGTGAAATTTACCTCAATTCGCTTGCTTTTGGCTATTGTTGCACGTTTGGATTTAGAATTACATCAAATGGACGTGAAGACAACTTTTCTCAATGGGGAACTAAACGAATAAATCTACATGGAACAACCTGTAGGCTTCATCGTTAAAGTCCAAGAAAAGAAGGTCTGTAAATTGAAAAGATCTATTTATGGACTGAAGCAATCTTCAAGGCAATGGTATTTGAGATTTCACAAGGAGGTGATCTCATATGATTTCACCATGATCAATGAAGACTATTTCATTTATGTGAAGAATTCCAATGGGATACTTGTAATTCTTTCTCTTTATGTGGACGGTATTTTATTGGCCGAAAACAATTTGGAGTATTTGAAAACTATCAAGTCATGGCTTTCAAAGTCATTTGACATGAAGATATGGGCGAGGCAGACTATATCCTTAGGAGTTAAGATCCAAAGATACCGTTCCAAAAAAGTTATTGAGTCTATCTCAAGAAACTTATATAAAGAAAATTTTGGAGTGTTTTCGCATGAATAGTTGCACATCCATGGATACTCCTATATCGAGAGGTAAAACTTTAAGCCTTGAAATGTGTCCCAAGACTGAAAATAAAAAGGAAGACATGTCTCAAGTTCCATATTCAAGTGCTGTCGGGAGCTTGATGTACGCTATGATATGTACTCGCCCAGACATTTATTATGTCGTAGGTCTGGTTAGCAGGTATCAATCCAATCCTGGAAGAGATCATTAGAAAGCTGTGAAGTGAAATTTTAGATACCTGAAGGGAACTGCAGATTATTCACTATGTTATAGTGGAAATGATTTATACTTAGGAGTATATACAGAAGCTGATTGGGCTAGTGAACCAAATGATAGAAAATCAACATCCGATTATGACTTCTTACTTAATGGGGGTGCTATATCATGGAAAAGTAAGAAACAAACATGTACATCCCTTTCAATGATGGAAGCTGAGTTTGTGGCTTGTGCATATGCAGTACAAGAAGCTGTTTGGTTGAAGAGATTCTTTGAGCATTTGGATATTACAAAGAACTCTTAGGATCCCATGACTCTATATTGTGATAGTCAAGCGGCTATTGCATATACAAAAGATCCTAAGTATTACAGCAAGACCAAACACATTGACATCAAGTATAACTTTGTGAGAGACATGGTAGTAAGTGGAGAGATAAATTTACAATATATTCCTATGCGAAGCATGATAGATGATCCTTTTACGAAGGCGATATCTAGAGATCCGTTGGAGAAACATATTATGGCTCTAGGTTTGCGAAGGATATGAACATATTTATATATTGTAAAATGACTTTAGTATTATAATATGCTTATCAAAATTTGACTCTTGAATTTATGCTTATGTATCGTATGCATGTGATGAATGTTTTGTTGATAAAGTGTGTCGAACAAGTCGCAACATTGGCTCTCTCACACGAGCAATCACCTCTTACGTTAAGAATCGTGAAGAGATGAGACCTTATAGAACCTTGGATAATGCGAGGTTATATTTACTTGTAGAGGTCGATCTTGACAACTAATCAGATACGAATTTCACTATTCGATTATGACTTATTTTGTAAGCCAGATGCAAGTTTCTCTAAGAAGATGGTTTGAGGATTATTGAAGTGAGAAACTCGGGTTAGAAATTTGGAGGTGTCTAGACCAAGATATGTACGATGTTGAATGATTAAAAGAATAAGACACACGCGCCAATATAAGGTGAGAACACCGTAACATGTGTTTCATATCACGTGTGCTATCGACTATGGGATAATGGAAGAATGAATCCCAACTTCTTCATTATGTGAGATTCCAAAGAAGTTACATTAACTTTTATTGGAATACCCTTTGAACTTTTACCGTTTCTTGAAGTACCAATCAGTGTTGCTACCTTAGCATGTTACTAATAGCCATGATTGATTCGGCAATGCAGTGCATGTCTAGAAAGCCGTTGATTTGGAATGGAAAGATACTAGTAGAACGGGAAGACAAATACTTTTTTTTTTGTAATTTAACTTGTATTCATAGGTCGACCATTACACTTACCATGAGGGTATCAAATGTAATTATGAATACAAAGTTAAACATGAACTCGAGTTCACCTCTTTCGAGGATGAGGGATCGGATAACTAGCTACTGGAGTAGCGGGTAATGTCTGGGGTATAGCGAGTAATAAGATCCTCATGTTAGTAGTAAATTCTTTCCGCATGTGATTGGTTTATTACATTGAGCTGTTAAGAAACCTTAAAGGGTTTAAGAATATTATAGGTCTTAATGCTCGCAGGTCGCACAAACTATTTGCTAGTATGAATTACGTGTGTTATTGCCATGGTACTAGCTTAGATCTAGTCCACCGTGTGCGAAGTGAGAGATGTAGGATATTGGGTTTTAAGTTACGGGTTGCCCATGTGGACTGATCCGTTTAGAAAGAGGATAAGAGGAAGGTTACATGCCTAGTAGTTTAAACCAATACAACCACTATTAGTAGTGGGTAATTAACGTACAGAGGAGTGAAAAAAATCTGGGAAAAATCAATTTTCTCCATCTGCCCAAGAAGTAACGTACTCTCCTTCTTGAAGGAACTTCTCTTCTTTTTTCTTCTCCAAATAAAAATACACACACAGAAAAGAGGAATATAGTTTGTAGGAATACACTTTGTTTTCTAGTGATTCAAAGTTCGATTTTGGGCAATTTTTTTGATGGTTAGTTCAATGATTCTTCCTTTGCGTTGATAGATACGCTAATGTTAATTTTCGTTACATATATTTTTATGCTAAAAAAACAAAAGTTTGAGATTTTTTCAGATTCAGACTGCAGACAACAACAACAATAAAACCAGCCTAATGATTTCTCTCTTTCTTTGTCTGTCCAATCAGCCCAATAATTTTCTGTCACAGTAGATGACGACAAATTAACTATTTTGACCACAATTATATTATTCTACTAGGTTCTTTAATTAGTTGTTAATCTACTACTAATTAAGTGGTTTAATTAGAAAATGATACTCACATGGATGCATGTGCAAATTGTTACCTCTTAATTAGGCATAAAAGTAACAAATTAAGTTCCATTTCCATGTGACCTAGCTCTCTACACTTATCACTAAGCTTTAATGAAAAAAGTTGAAGTTTGCATAGATTCCAACTGCTGTATTAACTTTCTCTCACTTAATATCTTAATTAGACTCTCTTAATTTGTGGGATTGGAGTAGATTGTGAAAGAATCAACCATGTATTCATGGATTCAACTGAATTCAGGGTCTATAAATTTATATGTACTAAAATAAGTACAAATAAAATTATATATATATACACATTCAAGACTCAACTCTGAAATATAAAATAAGTTTCGCCTAAATTTTGAATTCGCCTGTGAGAGTGAGAATGTAAGAGAGGAACCTAAGTCTTTGAGAGTGTTAATTCTTTGTTTAATCTGGCGTTAATTTGTTAGTTTAAGTCATTAAAGAGATTTCAACTAACATGCTTCGATGTGAGCTTTATCGTCTAAACCACTTAATTAGCAATGGATTAGTCAATGAGACTAAAGCAACGGTCTTTAAAACAGCAAATAGATCAGGTATCCTAAGATACTAGAATATATTTACGGTCAAATTGTCATAGGATGAACGACAGAGAAAATAATTGGGCTAGGAAGATAGACAATAAAACATCGTTTACAATTGTTTTTATTGTTTGTTGTCTGCAGTCTGACCACTCCGACTTTTCTATTGGCACGGTCTGTCTTAAACCTGCTAGTATGATGTGATAAAAATAGAATGTATGCAGTAGATCATACAATTGTGGTGGAATCAAGAGTTTTAGTAAGGAGAGTCATAACATAAAATGCAAGTATTGTTGGGATAAAGCCAATTATACCGATTGAACCGTATCATATCGAATTGGTTTTTATATATATATATATATTTTTTTATACTAAAATCGTAGGTTTTTATATAAATTTATAAACGTACAAATATTAGGATAGGTAAATAAACCCAAAAAATATGTAAGGCACTGTGAGCACGTGATTTTTACTCACCAAATCATCCTATAAAAATCTCAATAAATTAATTGATTTTATGAATTTTTGTTGATTTTTAGTGATAAATTGTGAATTATTTGCATTTTGCATATCAATAATTCATCTTTTAAAATTTGCATCACTATTATCAAGGATTTTTAAAGTTATTATTTGTAATTAATTGAATTAAATAATAGACGAATGATGGTTATTTGACGTAATGTAGTTTTCAACAACTAATTACTAAAATTAATCATTTTTATCCAATAGATCACGGATTTAATCAGGAGTATAAATTTAAATGTTTTATCCTTAATTAATCTATGAAGCAAGGTCAAAATTAGTTTGTTACATTTTAATTTAATTAGAATTAGTATTAACTAAACTAAGGATTTTAATTAAGCTTAAGATGTTTAAAAAATCGGATTGGGCCATTACCCCAGGCCCAAGTCCCCTCTTCTCTAACACTCACCAGCCCAACCCAATAGCCCCCATAACCCGGCCGGCCTGTTTAGATTAATGAATCAATCCCAGCCGTTGATCTTCTAAGATCCAACGACTGGGAACTAGTTAGTAGATTAGTATAAAACTGTTCCTAACACCCCCTACCCCATCACTTACCAAAGTATAACACCCCCTCACCTTTCCCCCCCCGTCTCTATCCTCTCTAGAGACCAAACCCTAGTCGCCATCCTCCGCCGACTGGAAATCACCGCGGAGCTTCTCCAATCAACCCCAAATTCACACCAGATGATCCTCATCCTTCCCTCAATCACCTCCCGCTATCAATTTCCCCAAAAACCCAACCAAAATCGTCAATTTTCATATCTAGGGGTCTGAAACCCTAATTTTCCTATGCCGGCCGATTTGAAGACAACCAGCGGCTCGGACCTTCATGAGTCAATTGCTCTTGACTAGAGCAATTGATTCATGAGGGTTTGACTCGTTTTTAAACCCCGCCAAAATCCGGCCAAGGTCTGGCAACCTTCATTTTTTTTCCGGCCAAGTCCCTCAAACGGGTATCTCCTCTCATCTCTACTATTTTCTATGCTCCGTTTCAACAAAATCGTGTTTAAATCAATGATTCTTTTGATTTTGTTTTTCTGTTTTGTATTATTACTTTGCCTCTGTCTGTTCTTAAAGCTATGAATCGTTATGTTTAGGTTCATATTTTTCTTTCTTTGTTCTCTCGTTATTCATGAATTAGTTGCGACGATTCTGTTTTTGTTTAATGCTGCCCAATAATTAGCAATAATGTTTCTTGACGATCATGTCTATTTGTTAGTTGGATTCCTCGCTATGTGCATTATGTCTTCAATCTACTGCCTTGTATTGATTAATTGATTTGTCAATATACCATTTTAATGAGCATGTCAGCCTGTAGAATTTACTATTTCTTTCCTTAGTCATGAGTATTTATATTGATTAATTTCTTAGTGATCCATTTGATCGATTAATTAGGATAATACTTAGTTCTAAACCAGTGTATGGTCATGGTTTAACCTAGATTTATCAAGACTAATTTAGTTAATAATAATTTCCTAAAATAACTTGTTTAACTAGTTTAGCCTAGGTTGATAGTCCCTTAAACAGTTAACCAAGTCCTAAAGTCTGTCCAAGATAATTAATTTAGGGATAATTAACTAAAGCAAATCCTCTAACCTAGGTTTAATGATTAGTTAAGTCCCTGATTTTAGTAATTAATTAGACTAAATCAGTTAGCCTAGGTTAACTAGATTGACTTAATCAATTAACATTTAAATAATTTGACTCAACCAAAACAACTAATAAGGTGACTAAAGAACATAACTAGGGTTAACTAACCAAAGTTTAAATAATAACCCAAGTGAGTTTAACCTTGATTACCCAATGGTAAATTCAGGGACTCCAAGGGATACATTAGGTAACTCAGTTTAGGAAATCAGATTTTTAAGGTTAAAAGGGTATTTTCTAAAGAGGAAGGTTCTAGAATAGGGGCAGCTGTCCCAAAGATAAGGTTAACAGATGTCATATGCACTATTTTGTACTATTTTCAGCTCTTGAATGAGGAATATGCCAAAGCATATCCCATCCTTGAGCTACCTATAAATAGACTTTCTTTTTACATATTCTGGACTGGCTTTTTGAACCTTTTTGCCTGCTAAAAATCTGGATACAGAAATTTCACATACACACACACAGTAGAAATCCTATACTGAAAGAACACTCGATTTAGGTATAGAAATATCTGAAAAAATCTGGTTTTCCTCAGTCCTGGTATTCTTGAAATTGGGTGGTAGCTGACTGTTTTTTTAGGTTTTTAAAAGTTTCTCCGGTTGAAATCTATTTTTCTTGCTGGTCCTGCTTCAATTTCTTGTTTTTCAAGCTCTCACTTTCTGGGCTTCTCTACTGCTGGTCTTGTTGCCTGTTAGTTGCTGTGTTGATCTCCAGTTTTTAGCATCTGACCTTTATTTGGTCAAATTTTCTGTTGTTTTACTCTTAAAAAGGTATGTATTAACTCTTCTTGTTCTCAATGAAATGCTGGATTGGAATTCTCTTCTTTTACTCATTGCTTAAGCTAGATGTTCTTGATAAATAAGGCTGTTTCCTCTATTGTACGTAAATGTGGTTTTTATAGATGTTTGTTAGCATGATAATGAACCTATGAGTGTGACAAATACTGTTTTGATATTGGTATTTTTGGTTGGTATATGTTGTTTAATGACATGAGTAGTTAATATTCATAGTTCTGAATAATAGAACAAGCTGCACTAGGATGATTGAATCTGGCCTTTTCTATGGTCATATCCTTTCCCTAAGAATGCACAAAAATATGCTTTCAATTGAATCTCTTTGGTCAATAAAGAGATTCAACAAGCAAGTCTCTAGATAGGTTAGTGTTAGCACTAGGGTAGATGAGTTTGACTTGTTGATAGTCAAATTCACCCCATAGTAGTGCATAAACACTAGTTGGCTGAAGTTTACCCCTAAAAAAAAGGTATAAAGTATGTAGTTAAGAAGGCAATAGGGTGAGGAATTTGAACCCTTGAGTGGTCAAATTCATCCCCTAAAAATTCCTAGATAATTAAAGTACCATATCGTTTCGAATTATGTAAATGTTAGCACTAAGGTAGATGCATTTGACTCTTTGATAGTCAAACTCGTCCCGTAACAGTGCATAAATAGTTATTTAACTTGCTGAAATTGTCCTTTCAAAGGATGTACAGTGGATAATCAAAGGCTCACTAGAGGAAAGAATCTGGAATCCTTCATTATGATCAGATTTATCCTCTTAAAACGTCTAAATAATCAAGTTAAGGAACTAATATGGACTGAAGGTCCCAAGTGTAAAAAATGACAAGTTCGGAGGTGAGTTGATCCTTTCATGATCACACTCACCCTGAGAAAGTGCATTAATAATTCTGCCAGGTAATATGGTTTGAGCACAAGCATTATCAGAATAAAAAATGACCTCTCCATGGCCCGTTTGGTTTTGGTAGTTGCACAACACTCAATCAATTGGGGGTGGTTACAGATTACAAAGGGAGGCACAAGTATATGGCCTTAAGGGAATTCAAGTTAGGCAAATTAGTTAAAAAAATCTTTTTTTTAGTTTGTTTTTCTTTCATTTTTCTGTAAAGTGTATTTAGATGGCAGTTGTTTATATTCATTTTCAGAATCATGTAATTAAAGACTGAAATGTATACATTTGAATTCTGCTTAGTATTCATATTGGGTTTTTTTTTTTTTTTTTTATTTTTTAAAAAGGGGGCTGTTTTAGTAAATTTATAATCCACCTTCCTGTATCCAAAATAGCATGACAACAATAGGAAATTGAGTGTATATTTAAGCTAGCATATATAGGATTTTATAAACATTTGCTGCTTTGAAAAATGGCTATCACGATTTTAGTTATCATCAATATAAGGTAGAGTTAATTACGCCTAGTTCATTTCGCACCTAGTAAACTTTCTGGAATCAACGTATGTAACATATTCTTTACAAATGAACTGCAATTCTAGTGACACGTGCTCATGTTCAAACTGGTAAAAGAAACTATAGATTAGTTCTAGACTACAAATTCAAACGCCTAGTGTTGATTTTTTGACATTCTGCATCCTTGAAAGTCTTGTGATTTACTTGTGCTCAATTTGGAAAATCTTTGGATGCATATGATTGTAATTTTTCCAAAAAAATGATAATTGAAAATAACACTAAAAATGCAGATTCTGATTATCATTGTTAAGTGCAAACGTTCCTGTTATGCTTATCCCTAGTAATGTTAGTTCGAACAATACATATCCTTTCCTGTTAACTAGACACAATTAGAATTGGCCAAAAGAGTCGAAACAATTAGGGGCAAAAATATGGCCATAGCCCAAAACATGTTATCTTTAGGCTATTGGGCATCATTTTAGGCAATCCTTAGTTAGAATGAATACCTTTACTTTGAAATTTGACAAAAATAGATCATTACCTCAAAATTACCTTAAACTACACTCGGGAGTGGCAACTCATGCCCCGACCTCAACTCCAAATAATTAATAAAAATGCACATAGCAACCACGGGTGCATTTCATGTGACGTGTTGCCGTGTGCTAAAAAATAACAAGTGCATGCCATCGTGACTTGTTTAAGATAAATCTATAAACCTCCTAATTGATATTAAAACCAAAAATGCTCCTTCAAATAGAAAACATAAAGAATAATCAAACATCGCCTCAAATAGGCACTATAAAACCGTCACGACCATAGTCTTGACTACGTAGTCTACACTCGGGTGTGACAACTCATGTCCCCATATTCAATTTCAAATTATAATAAAAATCACATGTTGTAATTGCGGGTGCATTTCATGTGGCGCAGTTATAATGTGTCCAAAAACAAACAAGTGCACGCCATCGTGACTTGTTTCAAGATAAATCCATAAATATTAAAAGCGGCTAAAAAAGTGAAAAAGGCTAAAAAGCACAATAGGTTTAAAGCATATAAATAATTAGATAATTATGCCAAATATTAATAGTTAAGCGACCGTGTTAGAATTACGGAATTTGGGAGTGCCTAACACCTTCTACCGGGTTAACAAAATTCCTTACTCAGATTTCTGGTTGCAGACAACTTAAAACAGAGTCTAAATTTCCTCGGTTTGGGATTTTTTCTAAAATAAAACAGTGTCCTGGAACATCGTCAAAATTCCGGGTGGCGACTCTGAAAACTAAAATAAATCCCAAATCTGAATAATGTCACTTTAATTAGAAAAATTCCCTTATTACCCTTTATTTACCGAGGGTAGTGAAAAAGGAGGTGTGACAGCTCTAGCGACTCCGCTGGGGATGCGAACACAGAATCTCTGGTTCAGGGTTCAAGAATTCGAGCTTATATGAATGTTATGTTTTGGCTTTCCTTATCTGATTTTACGTGTTTAAACCTGACGTGCTAATTGCCATATTTACCGCTTTGATATTTATCTGAATTGCATATAAACTGTGCCGAAAACGTCCTTCTCTCTGAGTCTTCTAAATCATCTGGGAAGTGTGCACTTCGTGTGACTTCTTTTCTGTTAGAGTAATCCAAATTTTAGAATGAGGTACGGACAAGTTGCAAAGCCGGTGACGCTTCTGTATTCCCGGTATGCTGCCCCGACCTCGGCTCGAGCTGTCCGCTAGAGTAAGCCTGGTCTAGAACAAAACCCTAGGATTCAAACATAGTATAACATAGCCTCATGCCGGATCCCTAGTAGGAACACCTATTTGCATCACGTGCATTTGACTTAGGGGGACTCAACACAGGGGTTGGGTCCGTCTAGGACAGGTGTACCCAAAATAAAAGACTCTCCTGATGCATCTTACCTGCTACGTATGCATTTATTTGTTTCGGCTTGTGTATTGACCGGCTAAAAATAAAAACATACAGAAAAACCAAGAGTGAGGTAGAATAGAAAATTCACCTTGTTTTTTTTAAAAAAAAAATCCCTGTATTTGAAATATCCCAGAACTCTGCCAAAATTTCTGAAAAAATAATATTCCAAAACAAAGTGAGTAGATGTATGTTTTAATCAGTCAAGATTTTTCCCGAACTACGCATTATTTGATTCTCACCGGTGTGGGATACGTAGGCAACCCTCATCGGGTCCAACTTTATTTTTCAAAATCAAAAGACATAGTCCTAAATAAAATTAGGTGACACCATTCTTGCATAAATAGCCAGATTGCCCAAGCGGGGCACCGAAAGGCGATCTTCGCAAAAGTGGCTGCCTGTGGTTTGTTTTTAAAATTTAACCCAATTTGCAAACAAAACCTTAAAAACTTCCTACCCGAAGTATTGAAGGATCGTATTCACAAAGATGGTCCATTATAACAAAACCCTTTGCAAAAAATAACACCTTTTTTTTTCATTCGGTCAAAATTTTTGTGGTTTTAATCAAAACGAATGTGCAGGATGAATACAGTTGAAAACATTCCCTTCAAGGACGTCGAGGAAATCCCTTTAGGACTCCATATGTGGTGGAGCGACTTGGGGGAAACTAGTAGAAAGTCTGCTGTGAAAGCTTTAGGCGGACTTACTGGTCTTCTAAAAATCAAGCCAAGGCTGGACATCGTCGAGGCTCTAGTATCGTTTTGGGATCCCGCCCACAACGTGTTCCACTTTTCAGACTTTGAGTTGACACCCATGCTAGAGGAAATAGTAGGGTATGCTGGTCTCAATGACAATCTTAGAAGTCGGTACCCAGTGGCACCAAGGGCGGTAACTCCACATAAATTCTTGGATCTTTTGAACATTATCCGAGACGTCCAAGACCCACAACTATCTGAAGGGTTCTGCACTTTCTATTTTCTTTACAAATGTAATGTAGATCCCCGGGGTTATGAGGCTGACAACACGGGTCTAACTCACAAAGATCAGGCTAAATGGGAAGCCCGCCAGGGGCTAGTTTTTGTGGTAAAATTCCTAGGCACCTTGATTTGCCCAAGAAGTGACGGATTCATAGATATCGGACTGGTAGGGATGGCGGATTTCATGATAAAAAAGTCTAATGGAACCTTTGTGCCATTGGTTTTAGCTGAGATTTACCGCGCCTTGATGATTTGCCAGTCTGGATGGAAATTCTTTGAAGGGTGCAATCTACTCCTGCAAATTTGGTTGATCGAGCACCTCTGTCACCGCCCAGGCTACATGAACTACGGCTTAACCGGTTTGAATTGCATCTAGGAACATGGTACTCGGGTAGAGGGCCACAAATTTCCTGAGGGCACGGAGGCCTGGCTTTCATACTTGAGTTCATTAAATGCCGACGAAATCGAGTGGAAGTTCGGGTGGCTCCCTATCGGCGAGGTTATCAATATGTCTGCTAAGGTTTTCTATCTTTTGTTAATGGGTCTGCGATGCATTCAGCCATATGCCCCTGATGCGAGGCTAGAATGCATAGTTTAACATGTAATATACCTTACATTTGAGGTGCTTTAATGATAAAAATACACTTGTTATTTGATTAATAGAGTAATGTGTAGGTGAATTGGAGGTGGAAATGGAGCTAAAGGGATGCAAATACGTCGAAAATACGCAAAAGGAGACACCCGGGCGATAGCCGGGCGTTTGCCCCTTAAAGCCTGACCCTACCTGGCGTTAGGGGGGCGTTTACCCCATAAGGCCAGGCAGCCCCTGGCATTAGGGGGGCGTTAGGGCCCAAACACTAGGCCTGCCCTGGCCCTAGGGGTGCGTTAGAGCCCAAACGCCCAGGGTCCCCAGTTTCGGCCAAATCCGAGTTTTGACGAGTTAAGTGTTTCCCGGTTGAAATAGAAGTCTCCTACATGGTTTGGGTTCGCCCTAAACATATAAATAGACTCCTAAAACATAACTACAAGGGGGTTTCAGAAGGCATTCAAAGGATTCAACAGAAGAAAATCATTGAAGTGCCAAAACATTGATTTCT
>ML354656.1:0-16748 GCA_005239505.1 Nicotiana paniculata | reverse complement strand
CGTCAGGTTCAAAAAAAAATGTAACCGGCCCGGCCCGGCCCACCCGTTAGACACCCTTACTTTCAACAACTCGGACCTTCATGAGTAAGTTGCTCTTGACAAAGAGCAATTGATTCATGAGGGTTTGACTCGTTCTCAAACCCGTCGGAGTCCGACCAAACTCCGGCCAGCCGCCGAAATCCGGTAAATTTGTTCTCACTTAACCAAGTGTTTTCCCTCTTCCTGTTATTTGCTAAAAACTGATCACTTAGGGTAGAGTTATGGCCCCACTTGTTTAAATTTGAAAAAAAAAACTGTCTGGTTAAGACCTGTCCTTCTTGTTTCTCTGTAAATTTTCTGAATATGACAACATGTTGTATGTGATTAACATATTCGTTAATTTGATTTCTCTTGTGATTTTGTTTAAATTCTCTTCTACTGTTTGCCTATGCCTATTCATGTTTCTTCTGTTTAATTAATTTCAAACTCAGAATCTATTTCATGTTGATCGTATAGTAGTTCCTGTTAATTAGTAATAAAGGTCTTTTGACAATCACGATAATCAGCGTAGTTCGGTTTATCCCTATATGCATTGTTTCTGTGATTCCTTTCCTCATTGGATTAGATTATTTATTACGACTGTTATATTCATAAATCTGCTAGAACGTATTGTTTCTTTAAGCATGAACACCTGTTAATTAATTGCCTCATAATTCACCTATTTAGGTTAATAATTAGGATTGGTCGACTAGTTGACAATTAATTAGGAAAAATAATTAATCCTGAGCCGGTGTATGGTCATGGATTAACCTGATATAATTAACCTTGACTAATCCTATTAATTATGACCTTTCAAAAGACATTTAGTTAACCTAGGTCAATAACTCCTTTAATAAGCAGTTAAGTCCTGAATTCTAATTAGGATAATTTACTAGGTCTATTTGATTGAAGCAAATCAACTAATCTGAATTCAAGAAGGTTAAGTTAACTAATCTTTATTAGGTTAATTAAACTAGCAATAAGCTGATAACTAACTGAGAACACCTAGTTAATACATAGTTAACTAAGGAACCTAACCAGGGTTAATTAACTAGGGTTAACAATAAACCAAGTAAGTTTAACTCTGGTTACCTAATGGTAATTTCAGGGACTTCAAGGGGTATATTAGGTAATGTAGACTAAGAAATCAGATTTTTAGGGGGTAGAAAAGTCTTTTAAATAGGTTAGAAGGTTCTGGAATAGGGGCAGCTATCCCAAAGATAAGGATGACACCTGCCCTATGTACTATTCCAACCCTTAAATTGGGAATATGCCAAAAGTATATCCTATTCCCAAAGCCTCCTATATATAGACCCCCCTCCTATAAAAGCCTCTGAAAAATTCTCTCTACATTCTGAAATTGCCTTCTTAAACACTGAACATTGGGAGAAAAAATCAGTATAGTTCTTCATTCAAAAAATGTCAAAAATAAATTAGTAGAAAGAAATCTGATTTCTCTCAAGAATTCTTCAGGGCTTTCTAGTGGATTTTCTCACTTCTTGGTTTTATTTGGTTTTGCTTCTGATTTTCTGGAATTCATCTAATTTGGTTGTGGAGCTGGGGTCAGTTTTTGGGGTTGCTGTTATTGCTGGCTGAATCTTCCTCTTCTTCACACTCTTACTCTCTACCTGACCTTTATTTGGTCAGGATCTTTGTTAACTTTCTCTTTAAAAAGGTATGTAAAAATGAACTTTAAATAAAATTATTAAATTCAGAATTTGTGCTGAAATGTTTGATTCATGTTGTGTTTTGAGATTATGTAAAGTTAAATCTTCTTCTCCTTTATTCTTAGTATAAAAATCTGAAATAAGACTGTTAGTGTGCTGATAAAAGAATCTGAAAGAATATTGTTTATGAACTATCTGAACTATTCTTGTTTAGCTTTTGTTTAATTCTTTTGGTTTCAGAACTTATTAAGTTTTGTATGGTGTTGTTTTTGTGTCTGCCTCAGTTTTACTGAGATAATTAGCACTAGGGTAGATGAATTTGACTTCTTAATAGTCAAATTCACCCAATGGTAGTGCATAAACAGTAGTTTAGCTTGCTGAAAATTATCATTCAAAAGATATAAGTGTGTAATTAGGAAGGGCCTTAAGGAAAAGAATTTGAACCNTGCACAGTGGTCGGATTTACTCCTCAAAGTGCCAATAGTGGCCAAAGTATTTGACCAAATACTAGCCGGAATAAGCATGACTATAAAAGTCTAAACAAAGTAGCATCATTGGATTTGAATCTGACCCCTTCTATGCTCAGATTCATTCCAGCCAATGCACAAGAGAATATTGTTATAGTTTGACATCATTAAAGTCAAAGTTGACCCTGGTAATGGTCAGATTTACTCTAAAAGATGCATAACATATCTATTATTGAGATAGTTAGGGATTGCAAACGAGAAGCTGCAAATGTACAGTACGAAGAATCCAGATGTGGAGCAGCTATTTAGGATTTCCATTTTTTTTTAGTTTTTCCCTGATATTCATAAAAAATGTATTTTATAGAAGCTGTATTTTCGCTTCAGAAAACTATAATCTGTTCATTTATGCATTTTGGAATCTTGTAATTCAAGGGACTGGACTGCATATTCATTTTTCAGCCTTTTAGTTTATAGTGTTCAAACTAAATTTTGAGGCGATTTCTCTGGAACTTTGAATCTGTTTTGCTCTAAAAAGTAGTTCAAGGATAAAATAGGTGTTTAATAAAAAAGAGGAGATGGTATTCAAATCAGTCCACATGAAACCTTTCGTAAAAAGTTTTTGGTTTTTCAGAAGCGGTTATATCAAAATTCAGTTGTTTCAATATAAGTGGATTTAGTAGATTATTTTTAGTTCATCTCGTATCCTATTAAATTTTTTGAAATTGATGTATGAACACTTTTGAACCTTGAAGCATGTGATTAGGTTATCTAAAATTGATAAGAACTGTTAATTTAGAACTGGTAAAACTACCTGTGCTATATTCTTCGTTAGAAATTACAAAGTTCCAGAAAAAATAAAGTAATTTTAGCTTAACAATTTAAAGCGAGACCAGTAGATAATTTACTTATATGTCTATAATTCTTATAGGTGTATGTATATCTACACGAACGAGGTGCATCTTGATTAACACATTTTCTATCATTTACCAAACTAGAAAGTGAAGACCTTTAAGATTTGATTAAGAGTTGAATTTCCTAACGGGCAGTCTTCTATCATAAATAGCCAAATTAGGATGTCTTAAAGTGATTAAATGGGGCTAAATGCGGCCATAGCCCAAACTATGTTGTCTTTTAGGCTAATGATAATTCATCCTTAGGCAACCCTTTAGGTAGAACCATACCTTTTAGTTCGAAGTTTGGTAAAGAATCGAATATTATCTTAAATTACCATAACCTACACTCGGGAGTGGCAAATCGTGTCCCCGACCCTCAACTCCAAACAATAAATAAAAACGCTCATAGTAATCACGGGTGCATTTCATGTGACGTGTTTGCCGTGTGTTCAAAAATAACAAGTGCACGCCATCGTGACTTGTCTAAGATAAATCCATAATTGTCCTAATTGATCTTAAAGCTAAAACACTCCTTTAAATAGAAAACGTAGAGAATAATCGAACATCGCCTCAAAAAAGGCATTCTAAAACCGTCACGACCATAGTCTTGACTACATAATCTACACGCGGGTGCGACAACTCATGTCCCCGTCTTCAACTTCAATTTATAATAAAAATCACATGTTGTAATTGCGGGTGCATTTCATGTGGCGTAGTTATAATGTGTCCAAAAAAAAAACAAGCAGGTTTACGCCATCGTGACTTGTTTCAAGATAAATCCATAAATACTAAAAGCGATTTAAAAATTAAAAGGCTAAATGCACAATAGGCTAAACACATGTAAATAATCAGATAACTAGGACAAATATTAATAGTTAAGCGACCGTGCTAGAACCACGAAACTCGGGAATGCCTAACACCTTATCCTGGGTTAACAGAATTCCTTACTCGGATATCTGGTACGCAGACAATTTAAAACAGAGTCAAAATTTCCTCGGTTTGGGATTTCAACAAAACGGTGTCCCGGAGCATCGTCAAAAATTCGGGTGGCGACTCTGAAATAATAATAAGTCCCAAAACCGAATAATCTCACTTTAATTGGAAAAACTCCCTTATTACCCTTCACTAATCCGGGGGTAGTGAAAAAGAAGGTGTGACACCATAGAGGTCTTACTTTAGTTCATTAAGGATAAAAGGGGGTGGGTAAACAAAAATCAAAGCATTTTTCCTATGGTTGGATCTCTGTCTTTCCCATAGCAGGCCAGTTTATCTGCAGCAACATTAGCTTCTCTAAAGCTGGCGTGCCACATCTTTAGAGAAGCTAATGCTGCTGCAGATAAACTGGCATGCTATGGGAAAGGCAGAGATCCAGCCATGGGAAAAAACGCTTTGATTTTTGTTTACCCACCCCCTTTTATCCTTAATGAACTAAAGTAAGACCTTTATGGAACTGGGACTATACATTTAGTTTTCATCATATAATAACTTCTGTTTTGTGCTATTAATAAAAGCTTCTTTCATTAGCAAATAAAAAAAAGTTGATGTCTTCCAAAAGCGCAATTCTGGAACTAGAGACAATTCGACAAAGTTACTTGTCCGAGCAATGTTTTTGGAATCCATCAAATTTTTTTTTTGCTAATGAAAGAAGCTTTTATTAATAGCACAAAACGGAAGTTATTACATGATGGTAACTGAACGTATAGTCTCATTTCCATATAGGTTTTTCTTTAGTTCATTAAGGATAAAAGGGGGTGGGTGAACAAAAACTAAAGTGTTTTTCCCATAGCTGGATCTCTGCCTTTCCCATAGCAGGTCAGTTTATCTGCAGCAACATTAGCTTCTCTAAAGATGTGGCACACCTGTGGGCTGCCCAACTTCTCCATTAGTTCCCTGCAATCTATTAACATGTGTGAGAAAGCTAGATTATTAGAAGATAATACTTTAATCAATACATGTGAATCAGTTTCCACAATAGGTGGAACTAAGTTGTGACTGAGTGCTAGCCTTAGACCATTGTAAAAGGATAGTAATTCCATATGAATGGCAGAGTGTGTGTAGTTATAAATTGCATAACCAATGATCAAATCATCATTGTGGTTTCGGATAAGTCCACCACCCCCTCCTGCTTACTATTTTCATCATAAACACCGCCTGTATTTAGCTTGAAGAACCCATGTGGAGGTGGTTTCCATCTGATTGATTTCTTTTGATAAGAAATTTTTTCGTGGTGATTATGGACTAAGTATAGGTACTCCATAGCTTGAAAAATTATTTTCGTATGTGTTATTGGATTAACAGAGGTCCGGAAAAGGGTTTAATCTTGATTTTTCCAGATAGCCCAAAGTATAATAAGAGTTAAGATAGATAGTGGAATATTTTTATTATTTGTAACAATCCAAGGAGTTTCCAGTTGGTTTGGGGAGATATGCGTTGAAATGATCCCATAATAATTTAATTTTTGGGCATGTTATGAATAAGTGATCAAGTGTTCCAGTAGTATTTAGGCAGGTAGCACAATTGTTTGATTGAATAATATTACGATAGAATAAATTTTCTGTTGTAGGTAATTTGTTATTAAAAAGTAGCCATAGAATTTTTTTTATTTTATTTAAAGCATGTGTTTTCCACACCTATTGATGGGTGAAAAAATATGGGGGGTGAAGATTTTTTTGGTCTTGTAAGTATGTATTATATGCTGATTTTGTCGAGAATAAGCCAGAGGTTGTATTTTTTCAGAAGAAGGAATCATTTTTGGGTTCTGAAACTTGAATGTAAGTATTATTTATTTGGTGTATAATATTCATGGGAATGTCCATGGATAATTACAAAAGGTCCCACTTATTATTGGGAAGGATAATACTTTGGACAGTTTTTGTTATGTCTAATTTCGTGAGGGGACCATGTATAAGAGATCTTAGAGAATCATTCGACCCAATCCAATTATCTTCCCAAAGGTTAATACCGGAGTCGTTGCCAATATTCCAAATGATTCCTTTATTAAAAGTCAAAATATTTTTGATAGTGCTTTTCCAGATGTAGGAGTCAGATGGTTTAATTTTTAAAATCATTTTTAGGATAGCGTGATTCATTTTTCCCTTTTAAAACTCTAGCCCAGAGTTCTGATGGATTTGTAATAAAACACCAAGTGAGACTAGAGAGCTGCCGCTGCATTTTTTCCATTAGTTTTAGGGATTCCCAATCCACCCAAATCCTTAGGAAGTGAACAGTTTCCCAATTTTCTAGATGGATTCTTCTTCTGTTTTCAGTGGATCCCCACAGAAAATTCTGTTGAATACATCCAATTTTTTCTATACAATTTTTTTGATAATAAATTTATTTGCATTACGTAACTGGAAATTGTTGCTAGTATTGTTGTTATAAGTGTAGTACGCCCCGCAAGGGATAATATTTTTGCCTTCCATCCTTATAGACGGTTATTCATACGATCGATAATATATTGGTAGTCAGTGCTTTTAAGATGGTGGTTAGTGATTGATAAACCTAAGTAGTTACTAAACTTTGAGGAGGGGTTCATGTTTAGTGTGGTTGCTAGAATTTGTTGGGTGTTTAGAGGCACGTTTTTGGAAAAATAAACTTTCGATTTGGAAAAATTAATTTTTTGACCTGATGTAGTTGAAAGTATTTTGAAAATATTAATAATAGCTGTAGTATTTTTAGTGTCAGCTCTTGCAAAAAGTACTAAATCATCAGCGAATAGTAGATGTGATATTTCTGTTATCACCCTACCAATTCGTATGGGGTCCCAAAGATTTTGGTTAATAGCTTGAATTATCAAGCATGTCAAAGATTCCATGCAAATAATGAATAGATAAGGGGATAAGGGGTCACCTTGCCTAATTCCATGACTTGAGTTGAAAGAGTTGGATGGTTTGCCATTTATTAAGATTGATATGGACGATGTTATGACGCAGGACATTATAAGGAAAATTAGCTTAGGTGGAAAATTTAGACTAGCTAAAGAATATCTAATAAAAGACCATTCTAGGCGGTCGAAAGCTTTTTCAAGATCGATTTTCAGCACCATATAGCTTGCTCTACCCCTAGCTTTGTTGAACGTATTAATAGCTTCCCGGACTATAATACTGTTATCAGTAGCTCTGCACCCTGGAATGAAGCTACATTAATTTAGACTAATAATTTTTCCTAGTAGTGGTTTGATACGGTTGACTATAATCTTTGTGATTGTTTTGTAAACCGTATTGCAGAGACTGATAGGCCTATATTGGGTGATCATTTCTGGGTTTTTAACGTTAGGGATGAGGATGATGTAAGTAGAATTAATTTTAGTGGGTATGTGGGAAGAGGTGAATGCATCTGTCACACCTCTTTTTTTCCCGAAAGGGGGAATAGGGGAGTTGTTCCAATTGAAGTGACATTGATCGATATGGGATTATTTATTTAATTTCAGAGTCGCCACTTGGGATAATTTATGGTGTCCCAAGTCACCGGTTTATTTTATATCCCAAATCGAGAAAATTTTGACTCTGTTTAATAGTCCGCAAAATTAGAAGATCGGGTAAGGAATTTTGTTAACCCGGGAGAAGGTGTTAGGCACTCCCAAGTTTCGTGGTTTTAGCACGGTCACTTAATGGTTTATACTTGGATAATTTTATCTAATTACTCATTATAGGACCTATGTGTATTTTATCTCTTACCGCTTCTAATTGCTTGATTATTCGTAATTAATGAATCATTTTAATACGAGTTACGCGTACGTATACCGTTTAATTTGGCATGTCAAGAATCATGTCACGTGTACGTGTACACAATTCACAACACTTAATTTATTTGAGAAAAATGTTTGGTCAAAGTCGCTTGAACACGTACCTTGAATTTATTTGAAAAATCGGGATCACGTCCTGCGAACATATACGCAATCACGATAGTAGTTTAAAAATCGCACCAAAAAGCATTTCTATGAATATTCATTTTTCAAATCGTACTCGTGTCACGCGAATGTGTACACAATTTATCATATTTTATTAATTTTAAGAAGGTTTGGCCGAAGTTGCGCTAACGCATACCTCGATTTATTTTTAAATCGTAATTATGTCACGCGAACGTGTACATAATCACCACCACTAATCACGTTCAAAAGTTATTGATTCTTAAACATAACTAGGATATGAAACATGTATCATTAAAACAACCGAAACGTTCAGGTCAAGAAGAATCGATCTCGAAGCCATCAAGTAATCCACACTTACTGACGAATCAGAGAATAAAGTTTCTATTTACCTTCTATGCGTAAATGGAATTAAGAACTCCAAATTACCAATATATACAAATGGCACTTGTGGCGTACGAACACTGCAAGAGATTGTTGTACAAAAAATAGTGTAGATTATACTTTATAGGCATATGCAAGTTCCACTTCTCTTTGGCAAATCACGTAAAGCTTTAATGTCTAGTGGACAAGAATCTGTCAGCTTAAGTGAATATTTTCTTGTCGTGTTCTAATTAATTGTTAATAAACTGTATTTTTGTTCCACAAAGCTATAACAAGAGGATTAGTTAAACTTTAGAAATAATGTTGAAAGGAAAATCTAAAACTGGTACATATATGCTTTTAACCTTATTTTTAATACAGACTTCCTCTTTTTTTTTTTATTATTATTATCCTAGGAGAAAATTCGTCAGACTAGGTTTTTTATCTTAGGAGAAAGATTCATCAGACTTAAGATTTTTATCCTACGAGAAAATCTGAAACTGGTGCATATATATATATATATTCAACTCCAGGACTAAAACACTTACGCAAGTTCCATTTAAAGCATAGACTAACATTCATTTAATATTAAGAACTCAAAATTTCAATAATATTAATACTTAACAGAAAACAATCACTAATGAATCAACTTATTTACTCAAACTAATCTCATGAATCAGTTGAGATCACACATAAAGAAGACTCAAAATGATAAATATTTAAGCACAAAATGATTCCTCCAAAAAAGCAAATCCTAAGATTCATGAATTGAAAAACTCGATGAAATAAGAAAACGGACCTTCAAGCAAACTTTCTTCAATATATTGATAAACAAAAACCTCCAAGCAAGCTAGATAATACAACAGCAAATGTCGAGCCTCCACAATGAATCAGATACACAAACAAAAGCCTTGAATCGGACGCCTCAACTAAACTCGAATGGAACTGGTATGAGCTCGAGTTTGACGACTGGTTTGGAGTAGTTTTAATGGAAAATTTGCGGCTGGTTTTTGACGATGAACAGGATGCTTTAGACGACTTTTTTTGCTATGCTTTTCAGGGTGATTTCAGCTGTGAGTTTTGAGTGATTTTGGACTTGGTTTTTAGCTGAAACTTGCTGCGTTGTTTGGCCGAAATTTGTTGGATTTTGGTGTTGTTCGACAGCTGTTTTTTGCTGCAGTTTAGGGTGGGATTTGAGTTGGGTTTTTAGACTGTTTTGAACAAATTTTTTTTTCTTGTTTTTCAGTTAAGTTTGGGGTGTTCAATCATGGTTATGAGAGCTAGAAAGGGGTATTTTCATGGCTGTTTTATTGGTGAGGTTTTAGGAAGAAGAAGAAGTCTCATGTTGTTCTTTTTTGTGGGGGGTGCGGCTGGTTATCTCGTGGGGGGTCTGGAAATGGGTTAAGGGAGAGGGGTGTCGGATTTTTTGTTCAAAGAGAAGATATCCAAGATCTTTTTTATGTGTGTCTTTAGGTATTAAATAGTACAATTATTATGTGGGTATTTTTTGGGGAGAAAGGATAAGAATGGGTGAGGTTTTGGGAAGGTTCGTGTGAATTTGTTATGAGGATATAAGGAAGTTTTGGGAAGGTGCATGTGAGTTTGTTACTGGATTTGGTCATCTCCTTGCAACGCTGGAAACGTCGTCATCCGCCAGCTGCACTTTTGCCCTATCAAGGTAATTGCATGGGTTTAAAAAGCTTTTCCCCAACTATGTTGTGTATGTTACTTTGATATTGGTTCAGACTTACAAAATGGTAAAATATTACAGCACAATGGAAAAAAATAAGTTGCGCCGAGAGAATATTAGACAAGAATAATATTTTAAGAAATTATACTTTCATTATTTTGGCATTCAAATTGCGATTAAATGTGATTCAGTACATCTTTCAACGCTTTAGAAATGCCAATACAAAATTGTAATGAAGCAACATTATTTAAAAGTGTCAAATGCATGTCCTAGATCATTCAGAAAGTGTTCTTAGTTGAAAAACGTAATGTTCATTGTGTTAGCTTTAGAGATACTAATTATAAATTTACACACAATATTAATTTTCACATGCCAATACTCTTTGGATTTGTTACTTCTCGAAATTGAGAACTTGACAAAGTTCGCCTTGAAATATGAATGAAGTTTGGGTTACAGTTGGTTGTCATGTGTCTAAGAATGTATTAATCCCTGTAGTATAGAACTTTGTATCTTGGTAGCTATCCCTCTGCAATTTTCCTTCTTGAATATCATTCCACATCCTATAATGGAGACGAGGACATAAACTTAAATTTTTCTTACTTGACGGACGATAGCAACCGAGAGTAGAGTGGACCAATTGAACATGTCTGCTTACCCACTTCATTGTCATCATGTAGTTTGCTTAATTGCAGCTATACATACTTATGGTTATAGGAACCTAATAAGAATAAATCTTATATCTCTTATTTAGCTAAAAAAAATTTCTTCATATATTCCAGAACCAGTTGGTCTGAAATAAGCAGTCTATTTGATGGTTCTTTTTTATCTTGACTAAAACTTATTCTTCTTGTTATTGGTTGGGGTTTAGTAGGTTCCAATAACATATAATCCTTTGCATGGTATAAAACTCAAGCTCATTGGTTTCAAAAGTTCTTTTTAGGTATTTTGTTCTGATTCTATAGTTAGATTTCTATGAAACACAGAGCATAAAGATCAAAACAGTTTGTTCATCTTCACGACTTCAATGACGTTTTTCGTTGCTCTGTTTTGCTCTTTCAAGGTAAGCGCATAGTTAAAAAAAGTTAGTTTGCTGATCTATCACGTTGGATCTTTTACTACGGCTCTATTGTTTGAAGGTTTATAAGTTTGACTTCATTGAGCTTCAATAAACTGATAATCAAACTGTATTCTTTAATGTATAACCTGTAAATTATAGAGCTTTTATTTTTTTCATTCTTTGTCCCAAAGTAAAGATTTGGATAATCTGAGTTGTTTAGTTAGCCCTTCTGGTTGAGTATAAACAAGAGTGTCTATGAATTGCTCAAATTAAAATAAACATTCAGGACCAAACTACTATTTCTGATTACTATCTTAAAGGTATGAAATGTTGAGTACTTTAATATATGTTCATGTTGTTGAAACGGTAGAACTTTGCTCATATTTAACTATTTCTGATTACTATCTTAAAGGTATGAAATGTTGAGTACTTTAATATATGTTCATGTTGTTGAAACGGTAGAACTTTGCTCATATTTAACTATTTCTGATTACTATCTTAAAGGTATGAAATGTTGAGTACTTTAATATATGTTCATGTTGTTGAAACGGTAGAACTTTGCTCATATTTAACTATTTCTGATTACTATCTTAAAGGTATGAAATGTTGAGTACTTTAATATATGTCAGTTAGTAGCCATGTTGTTGAAACGGTAGAAATTTGCTCAGATTTAACTTATGTCTCCTTCTTGCTCATTGATATATTTTATGTCTCACTTCTGCACTTCTATTATTGGAAGAGATAATATTTTCTATTTACACAATCAACAACTTTGAAAACAACTAATAGTTTTCATTTACTCTATCAGGACTTGCTATTCATCCATTAGTCGAGCAAGATTCTCAAAGCTTGCAGTAATTACTTCCTGAAGTTAGTGGTTGGGTTTATTGTCCGGATAATGACCGTGTATGTATTCAGTTACATGTTTAACCTGCATCGCTAGAGTTGCTTAGCTATGTATACATAATTATTATCTTTATATGTTGCTGAAGCTTGACAAACTCAATAAATTTCTTGAGCACATGTGGCCTTATCTGAACAACATACTCTCCATTTCTTAACAGTGTTTTGAATTTTGTTCTCATAGTATTTTAGGTAACTAGCTTGTGTAAATTATTTTTTATAAATAGGTTACTTGCAGGACTGCAAAAAATATTGTGGCAGCTATTATTGCAGAGCAAAATTTTAAAACATCGAATTTGGGTTCCTTACCTACTTTCCAAGCTTAGTGATTATTATTGGCCATAACTAAAGTTAGTTGGTGAACATTAGATGACAGTTGTTAAGTGGCCTTGATGTTTTCATTTGGCAAGTAAATTTTCTGCGTAAGAAGACGTGTCAGTTATGTAGGATATTTTATAGTTGCTCTATTTGTTAGCTAAAGTTCACACTCATATAAAACCGTCAAGGAGTTCACGCTCAAACTGGTCGTTGCTGTTATTTTGACACATAAAAAGAGTTTTGATAAATCACTTGATTAGTGCAAGTTATGGACGCATTTGACTATATTGAAAAAGTTCAGTTAGTAAAACTTATTCCTTTGACACAAAGATAGAAACTCGCCATCTAAAAGGTCTTGTACAAATAAGAATGAATGGTGAAAGGTGAAATAAATGAGTTAAAAGAATAATTTTTCAGTAAACTAGGAGACCTAACTAAGAATACTCTTATTGTAACTTGATTTAGGGAAAAAAATCTTTGAATATGTTGACTGACATACTTATGGATAGTCTTCTCATATTTATAGAGTTTTCATGTTAGTATGTGTTCTCCATACGGTGAGTTCTTTGCGAGATACAATTACATGCTTTTTCTGAGAAAAAATGACTTATATCTGGAAATATTAATAGAGGTGGCATGTACTTAATCTTGGGTAGCCTTCTTGAGATATAGTATTACCAAGTTCACTAAAGTTATCAAATGTAAATTGGTATGCTCCTTCGCTCATTATCAATACTTGTATTTACATAAGTTATGCTATTCATCTACTAATATTTTAATAAAGTTTCATTTGATTCTGTTTCAACAATATTGTTATCAACTCATTTTTGAATAAAAATGATCATAAATATTTTCAAGGATACTCCTTTTAACTCTGTGCAGATCAATTAGGCTCGCACTTTCTGGACACGGGGTCTTTCCTTTCTGATGATTTAGTTCACAACACGCTCAGCTTGATCTACTTTTTGACGAACTTATATGATATTGAAAACTGAAATTTAAAAGTCAAAGGGTAAAGAACTTTATGCACTTTGCTTTTGGGTCCTTGCAGATATTGTGACTGTACATTTATTTACAATAGTAGTATTTTTTATATTTCTCTTTAGTACTTACAAAAAATCATAACAGAAAATTTGAAAAATTAGTGAGACTTCACAAGAGAAAGTCGAAATGTTAGGGTGAGAATCAAAAGTAACAAAATGTATAATTGAAACAATATAGGTAGTTCAAGTTGGGCCTGGGATCCCTACTAGCTTAGATAAATTGGCCCAGAATAACTAGGATAATAATAGCCTATTTGGCCAAGTTTTTAAAATCATAAATGTTTTTTTTTTAAAAGTGTTTTTAGTCAGAAGCAATTTGTGTTTGGCTAATCAACTTGAACAACACTTTTGAAGAGTATTTAGTGTTTGTCCAAGATTTTGAAAACTATTTCTAAGTGTATTTTTCTCAAAAGTGTTTCTCAGTGCTTTTAAAAAATTATTTTTTTCTGCTTCTCACAAACAACTTCTGCTTCTTCTCAAAAGTACTTTTTTTCTTCTAAAGGCTTGGTCAAACACCTCAATTTTTTATCAAAAGTGTTTTTGACTAAAAAAAATATTTTTGATTAAAAAAAAGCTTGATCAAACAGGCTATAAGACAATTTAAGACCTTAAATTTTTATTTCTAAGCACCCTCTTTTAACCTTGAATTTAAGGGTAATCATCCAACGTTCCCATGCTTTCCCTCTGTTAAGGGGTACAGTTGGCGACAACACAAGCAGATAAGAACTTGACAACACTTTAGAGAAGAAAATTTTGACGTCACTAAGCATGCGCGAGCTAATCTGTTGCTGATGGATGTCTCTTACATCATCGTTGACGCCATCGACGAAGAGAGGGAGAGAGTAAGCGCGCAAAAAGAGCTTGTCGGCCAAGAACAAGTAAATTACGTAAATGGGGCTAAGGAAATGCGCAATAAAAAGCCCAAGGGCATGAATGTAATTACACCCCGAAAGCAGAACTATAGAGACCCCCAACTCCCGCTTCTAAATAAGTAGAATATTCACATAAAAAGTGCACATATTAATTAATTAAAGATTAAATATTCTTATTCAGATATTACAAGCACTGACGTCAGAATTAGTAATGATCGAGGGAGCAAAAGTACTGGGTAATTGACCAATAGTAAGTATTAACTCATATTCTATATTGTTTTTACTACGATATCGTGGCCGTGTTTCCTATTTATGTCATTTGGCATGAATTGCCCCTGTCTGGACTGGTTTTAAGGGATTTCCCGTCATTTCCTAAATGCAACAGAAAATGTAATCAAATGCGATTTATTTGTATTTGAGAATTCCGATTTATAAGTCTTATTTGGCAATTGCGATTTATAAGTCTCACTTGGTAAATAATAAGTTGTATTTGTCAATTACGATTTATAAGACGTATTTGTCAATTACGATTTACAAGATAACGCGATTGATGAAATAGCATTTGTAAATTCAAGACTGAGCCTTTTCTGTTAACTACTTAACGTCAACAACCTCAGCTCTATCGGGTATTCTCGAGGCTTTCCTTTTTTTGTCTTTTTTTAAATATTTGTACAACTCGAACTCGCCATCCGAATTCACAACTCGTAAATGGTACTACGATCGTGAAGAATGCATATTTATATTTTTCCTTGTTGTATATTGTGAGAGCTGGATATAAATAAGTTTCATTTTGTTGTATATGGATTTTCGCCTAATTACAATAAGGGAACTTGGCCTGCTTGTTGTTCTGTGTTTCTCCCAAACGCACACGCAAGTATACGTGGTCGTACAAGTAATATAAGATTTTAATTTCATATATCTGTCACGCCCCAAGCTCGAGGAGCGCGACTGGAACTCAACCGAGTGAACCCGACCGAGAAAGCCTATTAGACACATTCTACCTGACTCACTTACGATCAAGAGAAGACATGATTTCATCAATTAGACAATAGGAGATCATACAAGTACATTACAAAGCCAAATCATTAGGTACCTCATTGTTAAGTTTTAAGGTACATACACCTTACGATTTAGTGAAACAGAAATCCAAAGCACAACATAATTCATTGACCTTCCCAACACCCATATACAAACCACATCAATGTCTACGGAGCCTCTAAGTAGATACAAAATAAAGTGCTACAAAAGTGCCGGCAACAAGGCCTCGGCTATTCCTCAAAATATGATAAGAAGGTGAACATAAGATACAAAAGATATAGGACCCCAAAATGATGTGGGGCTCATCAAGTCAGCTGGAAAGAGAGCGTGCCACTAGCTGCGATCAACATTGTCTGCTATGGAACCACCTACATCCATTTAAAGATGTATCGCCCCCGACAAAAGGGACGTTAGTACTGTCAAATAGTACTAGCATGTAAAGCTAAACACCAATATTAATAGAACGAACAATGAAACAAAGGGGAATCAGTCATAATGTACTATAAGAGCTTCAAACAAATACGAAAACATCAAGTAAGGATCACATAGTTTCCGGTTCAATTTCCATATTATTAGGTTGATAATCTTAGTGCCATGTGCCACAATCAACAATAACACCGTGTTCCTACACGGAGACCGATCTCGACCCGATCGGCTAGGTCATCTTATTTGAGACATCAACCATATCCACAATTTCAATCAATCAATTGCCATCATGTGTGCGGCATGGTGTCCGATCACGGCCCGATCGGCTAGGCCATCTCACTTGAGACATCATCCTTTCAATTGTTCAACTCAATTCACATTTTCTTCCCATCTTTCATTACATGGCACGAGTAGCCTCATTTATTAAGTCGTTCTTGGCACTTGGACATATCTTACACTTCAAATCTTTCCCTTTTTATACATTCAAATAACAGTATCATCCACGTCAATAAGTCCTATCATATAAGGCATTGCACACATAAGGGAAAAAGCTTAGAAATCTTAATCACACGGAGGCTTTTCATACAAATTAGGTTAGCAAGCTTTATTCGACTCTTGGAACGAATTCTTAACCTTTCTCAACTCATATTCCTCATTTCAAATGCATTCTCAAATAGCATGATGACACGATAAACATTTAGAACAATTATTGAACATAAATCTTTCAACACAACACATTAAGACAACCAATTCTAGTATGATCAAGTTGAGAACTTACACCAAATACTCGAACACAAGGGTTCGTTTATAGTTTAGCCATACATACCTCAATTGAGCTTCCTTAAACTCTACAATGTTCCGGAATTCTTAGCAACCTCAATCTATTTTGGAAATATAAAATTTAAAACAAAATTAAGAAGATGATCGTGATTCTAGCTCATTTGAGCATTCTATCAAACATTAGGTGTGCATTAAGTCTCTAAGGTCCTTTTATAAAGGATTTCATCAACCCACAACCCATCCTTCACCATTTTTGGCTTAACAATGTTTCTATACCCGTTGATAACTGATGAGTGGCTAGAATTCATGATTTTAAGCATTATATACCTTGCATTTTATGAGCTTT